>JAMPIV010013706.1:0-239259 GCA_024509875.1 Oreohelix idahoensis | reverse complement strand
GACAAGGAAAGTGGTAATGAGGAAAGGAAACGTAAGTATAGAAAATACGACGAAGGTTACTTAGATCTTGGTTTCACGTGCACTCTTGTGAACAATGAAGAGCGTCCACAGTGTGTTTTGTGTTTCAAAGTACTCTCTGTCGAATGTATGCTGCCTAGCAAATTGAAGCGCCATTTAGAAAGTGTTCATAAGAATCACATGGGCAAACCAAGAGAATATTTCTCTGGAAAGCTGAGTCAAATGAAAGAACAAAAATCAGAAAATGAAATAGATTTTAGTGCAGATATTGTTTCTATAATTCAAGGACACTTATCTCAACTTAGTGTTCATTTTGAAAATTACTTTCATGAAAACTGTGACAGGTTTCAGTGGGTTCAAAATCCCTTCAGTAGTGATGCTCCTTCGGACTTCAGTACCGCAGAAGAGGAAGAAATGATAGAACTTTCATCACACTCTTCACTACAAGCGAAGTTTCCACATTGCCAACATGTTGGTATTCTGTAAAACATGAGTTCCCAAGCTTGAGCAAGAGAGCACTGAAGATATTAATTCCTTTTGCAACATCCTATCTCTGCGGGGCTGGGTTTTCAGCAGTGGCTGTCATAAAAACCAAGTTCAGATCAAGACTTGATGTGGAGAAGGAAATGAGGGTAGCTGTATCTCAATTGGTGCCAAGATTTGACAAGCTGTGTAACAACAAGCAAGCTCAAGTTTCACACTGAGGTGATTGTTAAGGAATAAAGTTAATATGTCTATTTGTGGTATTGCATGTTTTTGTAGTGGATTTGATGGTACTGTATGGTTGTGATATTACCTAGTGTGATGCATGAGGTCAGCTGTGAAGGCTCCTGAGATAAATGTAGCTGTGAATTTACAGAAGGCCCTTCTTGCTACCACTTACGACCTCACACATATCTTTTTTACTAATGAATGTGGCTACGTTAAAAATCTAGGGTACTGAAATGTAAGGTGTTGTATTAGTATATACAAACACACACACAGATATTTAATAAGTCTAATAATATTAATAAAAATCTATAACACACTGAACTAACTCAAGCTGTGTAAAATTTTGATATTAAATTTTCTTTAAGTTTATTTGTTCTGAACCAAGGTTTTATTTTGGTCAGAACATATGAAAGGTTTTGAAATTATGAATGAAATGCATGAATATATGGCATAATAAATGAAAGGTGTGTACATATGTATTTTACAAGACTAGTTAATATTACTACTGTTTATATTTGTAATTTATCTGGGAGAACGATTAATGGATGTGCTGTTGGGGTGGCTTCATCACTCCCAGTCTATGACTACCAAACATTGTCCATTTACTGATGGGAGAAATACAAGTTTATTTCCCAACATGGTATGTTCTAGTTGATGGGAATATAGTTGGTGTGTTAGTTAGAAATCCCAACGGGCTGATCACCCGTTTGCCAGTCACTTTGATTACGGAAACAACAGCAAACGGATTGATTTGTCGTTGCCTTAAAGACGCCATTAGGCGTGATGGGAACAACGGCAAAGAAAATCTATTCGCTGTTGCCCTTAAGACGCCACTAGGCGTAATGGCCACTGACTGCTTTGCCGGTCGTTGGCGAAGGACGGAAGAAGAAGAAGTTAGTTAGAAAATAAGTTGGTGAATGTCCAGCAGGCCAGACGCTCACGTATCTTGACTGAGTAGTTCTGGTGCTGGAATCTGGTGGCCCCACCTCTCCGTGCTTGGGGGCAATATAAGGCTGCTCTGCCAAACTACTATACTGCACGGGTCCTCACTTGTATTTTACAACACAGCATTTGACACCACTTTGGTGCCAAATAAAAAACTCACAGTTCAGAATTATGAATAGAGAACACAGTTATATGCTAGCAAAACTCAGCTGAGCTGCTGGCTCTAGTATGGCGTCCCTCTAAATATTGCAATTAGCTTCTGGGAATTACACCACTGAAGAATTACTGTGTCTACTACTGGACAATTTATGATGAATGGCAAAAATGCGCGTCTGAGCGCCGATAATACGTTTATCTGTGGCCAATCACCGCCTTTCCCCCTTTTCAAATTTCAAACCTCCTACCAAAAGTCAATTCAGTCATACCTCAGTCAAGTATGTATTATTGTCTGTTGGTCCGTCTGTCTCTACTTGCGTTCTTTACAAAAACACACTTGTTTATACATGCATTTCCTACACGAATCTGCCTCTAGAGTTATTTTTAGCCACAACTTTCCACTAATTCCCCCTCTCTTTCATTCATCTAGATTTTAGCACTTGAGTCTCAAGGCCGCAATTTTTTGAAAATTAGTGACTTTTTTTTGTTTCAATGCAGTCGCTCGCTGATATGAACAACAGTCTTTTGTCAATATCTTCATTATTATCTATCCGTCTGTATAAATGAAAGCATATTATTTCTCTGCTCAAGATGGGCCATCAGGCCAGCTAGGTTTTATATTCCTAACATTATTATTAAGAAAAAGTTACTTTTCCAAGGTTAGTTGTTTTTTTGAAATATGTTCGAGCATCTTCTGTAATGCGTTTGCCGCTGAATTCAAATAAAAGGACTAAGTATCGTAAAAGCGTCCAAGAAATGACTGTTGCGTATAATAGCTAAGGTCCCTTTTGTCCATTTCTTTACCTCGTGTCAACTTGGGGACGTGAATTTTTTTCCTTTCCCCACCAATTGCGTCTTTTTAGCCTTGCTAGTTTCAAGCACGTGTTCAGTCATATTTTTCTTTTTTGATCTCCGTTCTCATCCCGTCTACAAGGGTAAACGTTTTGCCTTCACGTCTAACAAGTTAGTTTCCATGGCGGGTAGTGACCCGCGGCATAGGCGATCATGTCTTCTAGTAGCTTACGCATTATTTTTATCCCTACATTTTATCTTTGGAGATATTTTAACGTTGTATCATGGTTAAATTTATCACAGTTTTGCACGATCTTAAACTTGTATTGAACGCCGTATACTTTGATACGTTACCGGTTGTCAATGACGTACTATGGTCGCGCTAATTTATTCTTACGGCTAATATTCTGGGCCTTTCGTATTATTCACTCGTCCAAGCAAGACGTATTTTTCGAGCTCCCGGAGTTGTGGAGAAAACTTAGTACCTTTATGTGGCATTATTATATTTTCGAAGGCCACCACTTGTTTTCAACGATCGTTAAGATGGTCCCGAGCTTATGAAGAGGTTCCGCACCTTGTAGAGAAGTATTTTATTCAAGAAATATAAATTCACGTTACGGGTCCGCATTATTTGGGTGTCCATGGTTTACACGCACCTACTAGTACAACGGCTAGAACTGAATAGATGAGACGAATATATTTGTGATATATCAACATGCATGCTTATATACTTATAGACTAACCAGGCATTTATTTGAGGGGACAGACGTACAAGATTTTCTCAAAATTTCGCCATTGTATTGTGAAGGAACTAAATAAATATTGTACTACGTGTATCGTGGACCCATTACCAGGCGACTTACGTTCTTCTGCCAGTTTTCATGTCCTGTGGTGACAAGCCCTTATGCATTCGTGTGATCAGTACGATGTACTCCAATTAATAGACCCACTACCACTAAAAACAGAAACAAACAACAGTCTTTACAGTTTTACTGTACAAGTTTTTTGTTATGGAGATTGAATGCAGTATATCAGTGAATGATTTTCCGAGAAAAATATGAAAAAAATATGTTAGAAAGAAACGACTTTATCTGTACTGTTTTCTTTTTTATAGTAAGGGTTTTCAAAGTGCACTTTGTGTATATTTTTCCTTGCACGTGTAATTTTTTCACAGATTGTCCAATTGCATTTTAAAAAAAATTACATTAAACAATTACATTGTTTAAAAGCCTTTCCAAAGCTCTCCTGTTTAAAAAAAGTTAGGCTTAATGTCGAAACATCGCTAGAGGTTTTACCAGTTATTCCTCAGGGGAGCCGCAGAAAGATTTAGTTGGTCAGGGGAGCCATGGACTCTAAAAGGTTGAAAACCGCTGGCGTAGTGGTAATTTATCGGGCTCCATTCACATGACATGGTCCAGCCAATGAATTTTCTGTGCTTCTATGTACTTGACGCGTGGTGTAGTTCCTACAACTTATTTGATGTCAGTATTTCTCATTCTGTATGTCGTGGTAACATTAATGGCTTTTCTTAAACATCTCACCTCACAGGATGATCATAAAACTGATACGACCCTTAAACATCTCACCTCACAGGATGATCATAAAAATGATACGACCCTTAAACATCTCATTTCACCGGATGATTATAACAATGATACGACCCGTAAACATCTCATCTCACGGATTCGTCATAATAATGATACGACCCTTAAACATCTCACCTCACAGGATGATCACAAAAATGATACGACCCTTAAACATCTCATCTCACGGATTCGTCATAATAATGATACGACCCTTAAACATCTCATCTCAAAGGATGGTCATAATAACAATGTGATGCGACCCAACAATAGAAGTAAATGTCGCCGCTGTCACCAATTTCAGTGTGGACAAGACGGCCGCTGTAAAGGATCCGGTTTAGTACTAAGAGAGTGTCCACATGTGACGTCACGCAGTGAGGGGATGGATCTGAAATTGTGTGACGAAGTGTAACGATAGTGGAAAGGGGGCTTTAAGAAATGTGACATTACACAAAAATGCGAGTGAGGATCTCTTCTTTGATAAATGATGTTGGAAGAAGATACATTTTGTAACCTCCATCCTCACAAAAAAAAAAGGTGAAGCTAATCCTATAACAAATACTGCCGTTGAGGGAAGTGTTAGAGACTTCACTATACTTGGTCCAGCTTCGAGTGATGGAGTGACCACTTCCCTTCCTCGCTGCCTTTGCCTTCCCTAACTCAAACCGGTACTTTTGCTGTGAGAAGCCAGCGCTCTACCACTTTGCCAATCGCACGCGCTACATCCGCATTGTCTACTTTTATTGGCCGTAGTTAACAACTCCCTCGTAGCTGACTCTTTAAGTCCCAACAGCCAGTATACTGTACTTCCTTCTAGACCCATTTGGCCCGATCAACAGTATACTGGCTTTCGTATCTCTTGATCCTTTCTAGAGCTGTTTTCTAATTTTGACAACTCAAAAACGCTATTTCTTAAAGTATAGTCATCCATTTTGGACTTTTGGTTATTTATGCATATGAACATTTTAAAAAATTATTTCCAAACAACAACAATAAAAATGCACTGGGGTGGCCATTTTTGCTTGGGCCAAACCCACTTTTTTGCTTGGGACTGACTATTATAATCTCAGCTGAAATATTGGATAATTGTTATAACCTTTAACTGTTAAGATTTTTAAAAAAATTATATTTGTCTTTATTTCTATAATGTACACTTTTTCAATAAACTTTGTTGATCTGGAAGCCATTGGACGTTTAGATCGTTCAATGGAGGAGTATCGAACTTTGCCTATAGATAACGATAAAAGTTAGTTGCTTATCCTTTACAGGACGTGGCAATCAACCCCAGCTTTTATTGGCTGTTTTTGATTTTTCTAGGCAATTTTTTTTTCATTCAGTAGTTTGCCATTGCTTTCTGAACGGTACGGCGCTTATACCATTGTTAAAAATCCACACAAAGCGATCTGCTACCAAACCGCCTGCAGCAGGTTTCGCTAAATTATTCATTAATAAGAACTTCAATTTTTAAACCTTCAAATTTGTGTAGATTTTTTTGTCAAATCTTACATTATTGTATGAAACTTTTAGCATAAATAACAACTGAAGTTACATTTAATTAATTTATTTATTGTTTGAAATTATATTTAAGCCAAAAGGAGCCATAATTTTTAAAACAAATTTAACAACATTTAACCACGAAATAAAGTTTTGTAAAAATCTGATTAATTAAACACAATTTAACTTACAAGATTGTTATTTTGCCTATCCTAGTTAAGTAATTTACATTCAATTGCATTCTTTTTTTTTCAGCAGAAAACTAATTTTTTTTTTTTTTTAAAGGGAGGGTTTCAGAGATTTGTGACGTCACATAACAGGGGGCGGTCTGGGTTTTTGTGACGAAATGTGACCAGGTGGAAGGGTTAAAACTTGCCCTAATTGCACGACGTCATGTATGGATGACCTCTAACACACAAAAATATAGGTATAATATATTACGTTGTATGTCTGTCTTCTGTTTCGCACATTTTTTACAAAGTTTCATATTCTATATATAATTTTATTGCGTTGTTTTATAACTTTTCTTTTGTTTTCTTTTTTACCTTTCGGGCAAAATGAATCAAGGTGCAATACCAGTAATCCGCTACGTTTTTATCTACGAATTATTCGCCTACTGAAAATTCCACTATTTCGCAACAGCAGATTTCCCCATAGATTAATCAATAAACAACAGAAATAGATCACAGGCTACCCACGTGACGTGGTTTAAAATTATTCCCTTTGAACATCCCCTTGGTACCGGGTTCGAATCCCAGTCGAGGGATTATAATTTATTGAAATATTTTTTTCAGAATAAGTGGTCCTAATTACGTCAGACTCCCCCCCTGGTCTCTTGGGAAGTGAGATCGGATGTGTAGCCTTCTCGGAAAAGGGCGACAAAATCGGAGGTCACGTGTGCAAGTTGCGCACGTTAAAAATCCCTCGGCAGTTGGAAATCGTAAAGAGTAGGCCTATCAGGCCACTGCCCTGGCAAAATTTAAAAATTAGGAAACTTACCCACCACAAAAATATTTATAGAATGTGTGATTCCTATACATTATATAAACACATTGGGATTCTCGCCGGTGCTACGAAGTTCGTGCACTGCGCTGAGATCCTCCTTGTAAGGGAGGAGATCGGAGCACTGATGGCGTTGTCCGTGTGCATTGAAGATAGTCCTTAAAAACGAAACGAAACCAAAAACCAAACCAAACCAAAAACCAAACCAAAAACCAAACCAAACCAAAAACCAAACCAAAAACCAAACCAAACCAAACACCAAACCAAACCAAAAACGAAACGAAACCAAAAACCAAACCAAACCAAACACCAAACCAAACCAAAAACCAAACCAAACCAAAAACCAAACTGTCACGTGGGTCTTTATATCATTAAATTGCCTACATCTTCTTCCTATTCTCTCACCCGCATCCTTTTATTTTATTATCTTTCCGTACTTGTTTTTCCTGTATTTTTTCGCATCACTCGTTGCGAAAAATATATTTCTTTCCCATCATCGTTTTTCTTTCTCATACTGACTAGTAACCTTATTGCATCAGATGTCAGTCGCGCAGGTAAGACGTAAATGTGCGAAAAATTCCTCTCGCTGGACATAGAGCAGACTTTTGTCTACATTTGCACCTGTCACGCGCGGGTTTTCCGGGCCGAACGCTTAAGCAGGAGCGAATATTTACACCTTATAGTCGCAGTTTCAGACGGTTGTCTGAGATTTGCAATTGACACGCACGTTTCTCGGTCAGTTTGTTAAACGAAGGGTGAGATTACTCGTGGCACGGCAGACGGTTGTCTGAGATTTGCAACTGACACGCGCTTTTCCCGGTCAGTTTGTCAACGCAGTTGCGTAATCGCCCTGGTGGCAGTTACGACACGCCTCTAAGTTAAACGTAGCTGTTATGAGAAGGGGGAGAGATCGGGGCGGGGGAAATAGTTCATCCTTTGTCTGATTTTAAAATATTAAACCTAGTTTGAAACTTTATTTTCATTCTTCTCAATAAATCGCAGTAGACAGGTGGTTCGCGAAGAGTAGAGCTGTATAAGCGAAGTTTCTTAGTTTGTTGCGACAATTTGTCGAACTTCTAGACTTCCATAAATATGAGCGTAAAAATTCTTAATTGTGCGATATCCTGTAGTGCTGTGTTTTGAGGTAAATATTATATAGTAGTTCTCTAGAATTTTGTGAAGTGATTAAGTGTTAAATCGCCGATTTAATTTTAAACTAGTTCTTTTGAACAGAGGGCTTAATCTATATAGTCTGTACTATTTTCTAGTGACGCGTTTCAGTGGAAAACAGAAATTATATTTCTTGCTTAAATTCAGTCGGCTAATAAAGAAATTTAATTTAACTTCTAAATAATCAGACGAGAGAATATATTTTAAAAACTAAACTTATAACGCTAGATACATCATTGAGTGTTGACGAAATACGTATGTATTTTCTAATTCATGATGTTTGATTTATTTAATATAACTTATTTTACGGGAAGTTTTAAATATAAGTCAAGCTGTAGGCTTGCTATTAAAATGTAAGTTATATTGAGTACATATATGTAAATTATTTGATATGTGTTCTTTCTTTTTATATAGTGAAACGGTGGTACCCAACTTTACCAGCGTTCTAGTACGTGAACTTTATTTGGGAAGAAACAAATCACTTTCATTACCTGAACTGTAACAGTTAAATGAAGTAAGAGGCCTTCGCGCCAGAATTAATTCTTCCAGAATAACTCTTCAGTACAATTCAGCCCGTTGTGGCAAGCAAAGATCAGAAACATTCCGACAGAGTTTTGACTAGTACTGTGGTGACCAAATATAGTAACTTCCTGAAAGTAGACACCGATCTGACATTCCTTAAATTCTAGAAACCAAAGCTAATGACATTGTGCTCTGCTAACTTTCGTGCCTGGACAATATTTTATGTGACTTAATCAGACATTCGAAAAATTAGAACACCCAAGGAATCGTTCCCTGAGAGTTTAGTACGTCTTTTGGAACTGGGGATTTCTTGGTCAAGGACTGCATTTTCGAGTCTGTGTGAAGGTCCTAGAATTGAGTATGTTCCCAGAGGCAGCGAGCAAAGTTGGGAGTATAACTGTGTACCCATGGCCATGGCTGAATGAATGAGTGTACGCAGATCAGAGTGTTATTTTACAGTTATAGATTGTCACCCATTTACTGTCTTAATTCTTTTTGTTTAACCTGCAGAATTTGTTACTATTTGCTAGTGTTTCTTTACTTCTTAGGCTAAATCAGATTATTCAACTCTGTGCATACATTTACGAGAAAAAGAGGAATAACTCTTAGCCTCAACCCTACGTATCTATAACTCTTTGGGCCATCATCTGTTCTCTTAACGGGGCTGTGGGCTAAACCTAGAGTAAGATTTTAACGGGCTATCATCCTTGTAGCATTTTCTTAAATTTTATGACTATTTGTATATGTTTTTCCTTGATGTAATTTTTTTGGTGTTGTGAGAAATTTTGATATGATAATTAAAATATCTCTCTTGAACAAAAAAATCAGTGCGTTGGTCAGCTCGATCCCAATTATCTGTATAATCAGTGTTATAGTTTTCCCACGTCTGTGTGTTTACCTGTCGTCACGTGTATGTGCGTGCCCGTGAGTAGATAGAGATATATTAATATATATATATATATATATATATATATATATATATATATATATATATATATATATATATATATATATATATATCTGTGTGTAGACTGTCTGACGCCTTTAAAAACGGTCGTAGAAGATAGGTGAGAGAGAGAAGATTATCTCGATTCTCAAAGACAGCCTCTATATCACATTCTATCATCTCACGTGTGGAACTTCTATTGTTTTTCACCAGCTCTCACTGTATCCATCACTCATTCCAACCTATTCAGAAGGGACCTAACCCAAGTCTTAATACTCCTATCTAAAATCTACGACACAAACCAAACCAAACCAAACCAAAAACCAAACCAAACCAAAAACCAAACTAAAAACCCAACCAAACCAAAAACCAAACCAAACTAAACCCCTTGAACATCAAGAACGTTTCCAGATGACGAGCTAACAAGTTACCAGCAGTGATCCTACATTATCAAATCCTTCTTGTGCCTGATCTCGATACATTTTTAATGTATCCCTTGCCTAATCTTGGATTTAAGAATGCAGCGCTGAAGAAGAAACAAAGGTAAAGCCATCTCATAACACTGTCTGCAATGCGCTGAAGAGATTGCCGCCCACACAAGATTTTTGTTTTGTTATGTGGGATCGCGTGAAGAATAGGTAACAAGGAGGGAGCTCATTCTTAGGAAAGTCCGTTGTCTTTGCGGAATAAGTTTTTAGAAGCGTCATGGATGCCAGCGGTTGTTGTTGTCGTGATAATGAGGGCGGTGTTATGTTGAAGACGTGATGTTAGCGGTTAAGTTGATTGTTACAATAGCGTTGATAATGAAGTGGAAGATGATGATAGCAATAACCATGATTAATTCTTTCAATATCCATCATTTCCCTATGCAGAATTGTCCCCCTTTACCAAGTTCACGAAAAACTTTTCTAGCCTATGTATTCCCTATGCAGAATTGTCCCCCTTACCAAGTTCACAAAAAACTTTTCTAGCCTGTGTATTCCCTAAGCAGAATTGTCCCCCTTACCAAGTTCACAAAAAAACGTTTCTAGCCTGTGTATTCCCTATGCAGAATTGTCCCCCTTACCAAGTTCACGGAAAACTTTTCTAGCCTGTGTATGTTTTTCTTTTTAGAATATGATAGAGCTTTGATACCTTGTTCAACCTGCCTGAGGTGGGTAGTTTCGGTTATAGTTGGGTCATATTGTGTGATTTAAAAACAAAATCCAGATGTAAATGTGCGTATACTGTTATTTTATTTTTACAAAGTTTTATTACTGAACAGTAATACTGAAGAATGATCCCGTTAAACGCCCATTGAGGCATATTGGGAATATGGTGTTAGGCCCATATTTTCTTGACCATCGGCACTCTAGGGGTGATGTGGTCAGCATCACGTCGGCCGCCTTAACCTTCCCAGACTTGCTCTGGTACCCAATTCATGAGGCTAGGTCGACCCCGGAGCCGTCTGCGGTCTAAAAAAATCCCATCTCACCGGAGATTGAACCACGGACCACCGAGCTAGGAAGCCAGTGCACTAACCACTGCTCCCAATACTGATAATGCGTGCACCAAATGGATACCATAGAAAAGATGGCCGAAAGGAAAGGCAGAATGTTAAACGGGACTTCGCTCCCAATTCGCACGCTACCTTTTGAAAATAAAATTCGTTCAGGTCTCGTTACCACCGCGTGCAGAGAACGGTGACGACTCTGTGTTTTCTCGTTGTTTGTTTTGTTCTTTTTTTTTCTTCTAGTCTTTAAACCGCGAAACGTCGCAGAAGGCGTCGATTATTGGTTACCGTTTCAATGCGGCATGATAAGCTGTCATATTGTGCTTCTGTTAGATGTCCTTCACTCCATCGACCCTTCTTCTCATGTATGCCTAGTCTCTTCCAATATTGTTAGTGATGTTCGTTGATCACGCTGCATTGATTTCCCCCAATCCCTCTTTTTTTACACGCTTTACTTTAACTTGCCTTGTATGTCACTCTCTTGTCACCTTAAAATCTTGCAATCGATTTTTCAATCACTTCCATATGAGCAATAGCTCTGACACTTGGCATAGTTGTGTATTACCCATGACAATACAATCAGTGGTAAAAATAATAAAATTAATAAAATTAAAATTAAAAATCTTTTTTTTAAAAATTGTATTAGCACGTAAATGGGAGATAACTGCAAATAATCTAGGTGCTTTTTCGCATAGGAGTTAAGTGTGCGAGACTTAACATAGCTAGATGCATGTCTAACTGTGTTAGATGCACTGTGTGTGCGCATCTGAGTAGTATTATAAGTTTAATTGATTACGTACCAATGGTTGCACTAAAGAGCGCAACTGGGTGCGATCGGGTTTGGTTTGTTGCCAAACACCGTTGACGCAGAGAGATGTAAAAAGCCGGCTGAAGAAGACAGACATCTTCCAACAGAGTTCGTTGAAAGTCTTTACCTAATGTCGTGGGAAGACTTTATAATATTATTTGAGATGCTACCTTCTGGTGAGAAGGATTAGCCTTAGCCTAGTCTGGCTCGTTTCGTTGTTTTTTCAGTATCTTGATATGATACCACGTATAAATCCTCAGTACGATCTTGTCAGGGCTTCGGCACGTCTCTTCATGACCTGCCGCTAGTGTGTAACAGATCCTCTACTGGGATAGTTTTTAAATCATTACACTGTGAAATCTCCAGTGCAGATATCCGGTATTATTAATTACTTGTGGAATGAAATATGAGATGTACAAGAAAATAAGTAATACTCCCGCCGTCCATCGGACTTCGGCTGTCATTGAGGTCAATCAAGTTGACCAGTTATGATTATAATAGATGTACTTTATTCAACATGATTATGATGATCGTCTGTAATTCGTCAACAAATAAATGTACCGTCCTTGATGTCGAGCCATGATTCCTGTATACATTATTTTCCAGTTGGTCAACCTTATGACCACATCATTAGCACGATGTTCGTTGGTTAACATTTGGTCTATCTTTACGACCCACAATTTGTCGGCCACCTGTAAGCCCGACCAAAGCTGATAATATATATTTAAATCAGCAATCGTATTAACAGTTCTAACCGTGCCAACTCTACTCATGCAAAAATAAGACACTAACACTAGGTGTATTCTTTCCAACAAGATTGTCTCTCTTCAGAGAAATGTTGAAACTTCTCCCCCCTCACACACACACACACACACACTATTGCACAGACATACGCACAACGGACAAATACATTTTAAAAAAAAATAAATTAATTTACAACTCTTATCAAAATGAAAATAAAAATAAATAAAAAATATTAACCTTCCGTGTAATATATTGAATAATGAAATCCGCCTCCTGTACGCTGGACTCGTTTATCGCAAACTGATGATGTCATTAGCGAATCGATTACATTTGACTTAAATTTTAAAAAAAAATAAAAAATAAAAATAACATTATAAAGAAGAAAATAAAAAATATTTTTAAAAATATTTTAAACACACGCTTTTAATGCACTAAAAAGCCACAAATAATTTTTCAAGGAGTTTATAGCTTGCAGTAAAATAATTTAACATTCAATTAACAAAAAGCGCGGGGCGCTGATTCTGCCTGAGATTAACTTCTGCTTTAGGCCTATACTTCATTAGACTACTACTACTACTACTTAGTCGTACCCCTTCTACCGTGAGGTGTAGAGGTTTGGAAGAGAGAGCGCCAGACTATCCTATTGGCTGTCTTCCTCCTGGCCTGGTTCCATTCTAGTCCTCGGTCCTTCAAAGATTGTCTAATGTTGTCCTCCCAGCGGACTCTGGGTCGTCCTGGGGGTCTGGATCCTTGGCTCTTTGTTTCCCATGCTTGTCGTGGTAGCCGGTCTTCTCCCATTCTGCAGACATGGCCAAACAATCTTAGTTGGGACTGTTCTACTTGGGTCTGCAGGGGGTGGGATTTAAGGCCTTGACGTATCGTCTGGTTGCGTACCATGTCTTCATTAGACACTTATGGATAATATATATGATAAGCGCCCCATTCTTTTTGTCAATTTGATGTTACATTTTTTTTGACTGCAAGAATTAAACTCCTTGACAAATTATTTGTGGCTTTTTAGTGCATTAAAAGGATGTGTTTAAAATATTTTTTAAAATATTTTTTATTGTTGTTAAAGTTTGGGAGGCGAGCGGAAAAGCATTATATTGAGCTTCATTTGTTTCCATTCTTCCACCATCTCGGGAGAGTCTACGCTAAATGATCAGCTGCCATTGTGAGCCCCGGGCTCGATAAGGAGTGAATATTATTATTTTTTGTTTTAAATAAAATTTTGCCTCGTTTTGGCGAGGCACCTGTTCAACCAAGATGGTTTTTGCATTTTTTTTTTTTTAGTAGTGAATATGGACCTAATGATAAATATAAGGACTGCACAAGTGAGAAGATTAACATCACGAGATAGACTGGAAATTGTCTATCAGACAAGAAATAGGAAACTTTGGAAGTTCACGGCAGTCAAGTTTCGTGTAGCTCCCCGAGAGGAGAGGGGGGGGGGGGGGGGGGGGTGTGGGGGGGTCTGACGAAAGTCAAGATTCGTGTAACTCCCCGGGGGATCTCTGAGTGACGTAGAAAGAATAGAACTACTGCTTCCTTCTGCATGTCGTAAGAGCCATCTAATAGGGAGTTTGTGCTTTGGACTGGTGACCTCTTCATATAAAATATATTACCACAAAGATCAATCACTGCACGAGCACGTGAATAATGTGGTGAAGGTTTCCTACATTGGAGCCAGCTGCTGTGGTGACTCCATGCTCTGTGTGGAGCGGAAGAGGAAATGTGATGATGATAATGTTGCTAACACTCTCGTCGTTGGGACAGTACTTCATATGATCTTATTAATATCAGTATTAATATTCTTCTTATTATTATTACTTTGATTATTAATATGATTATTATTATTATTATTATTATAGCAGCTGTTAGAAATCGAGCGAAAAGGATTGTCCACGTACAGTGACCCCAGGTCCCTGGTGGTACAAAGAACAATAATTAACGAGAGATTTGTAAACCCCAAGAACCGCCGACGTCAATACGATATATATACTAGATAAATGTGAAAATAAGGCCCAGGGGGCTGATTTAGATGCAGGATCTTGAAATGAGATCATAATTGGAAAGATGCATCAAGCTAATATAGCGGCCGAACTGAGGACACGGAAAGGTCAAAGTACGTCATCAAAGCTTTTTTGTTTCTATGGTTTTTTAGTGCTTTTCTTTCAGATGTTTCCTGTATTTTATGCACTTCTGTATCTCCGTATGTGTCTGTCAGTCTGTCTATCTGTCTGTCAGCATACTTGTCTATCTGCCTGTCAGACTATTTGACCCACAATTTTACGTCAATCAGCATTTCTATCTCTCTGTCAGCATTTCTATCTTTCTGTCAGCTTGTATGTTTATCTGTCTGTCAGCATGTCCGTCTGTAATTATGTCTGGCTTGTCAGCATGCCTGTCTGTAATTATGTCTGTCTATGTCTGTCTGTAAGTACGTCTGTCTGTGTGTTTTCAACATGTCTTTCTGTCTGTTAGCATGTCTGTTCATCCACCTGTTGTCTATCAGTTTCTGTCTGTCTATTTGATGCTTATTTAAAAATTAATATTATCCAATGTCATAATTCCCGCCGTAAGTACGTCGGTCGGTCGGTCACATCATGCACACAGTCATTTGCGCACTTTTCTATTTTCGACAGAGTACATTAACTTTCAACCACAGCTAAGGGGTGCAACTGTGGTTGAAAGTTAGACAACAATTGTATTGCTTCCCTTGTATGTACTCTCCCGAAAATAGAAAAGTGCGCAAATGACGGTGTGCATGAACAGTTTGATTATGGAAAGAAGCCAACAACACAAATGATAAACAGTACATGAACTGGAGACAGGAAGATGCGGAGATGCAGATTAAATCAACAGACAATCAAGATACTCTTCTGTCCAGTTTCATTCGGGAAACGGATTTAACTCATCATTTTGTTAAAAATAACCTTAAAATGTAAGTTTTTGATTTTTTCTTCATGACAACATTTTAATTTAAAGTATTGCAGACTTATTATTATGGATCAAAATGATAAGATGGCTGCAATTAAAAACCTGTCAATTTTGACGGGTTATTGCTAGTGCGTAACATAATCTTCATGTCTATATACTTTGCCTTGTGCCTGAATGAAAATTGCTTATCTACCAGTTTTATGTCTATCTGACTGCCTATCTGTCTGCCTGACAGTCTCTCTGTCTGTCTGTTCGGCAGAACCTGAGCCATCGTTCCGGTATTAATAACATAGTTTTAGAGCCCAACTGATTGTAACCGGGTCGAGCTGATTACAACATCAATGAAAGAATGTGTGTGTGTCGTCAGCTGATCGGGTCAGTTCAGTTAATGGTGTAGAGCGCAGGTAAATATTTTGAAGTGCGCTAACTCTTCTACGTTTCTTGGTTCAAGTCGTTACAGGCCTGTCCGCCTGAGATGAAAATTCTTGACCTTATTTTATTCTTCCTTCCCAGAGTTCGTTCGTACTCTTTTTATGTTTAGTGAAAAGCAATCTCGTATAATGGTTTTGTCAAAGTATCCAACTGTAATATTCCAACGAAAACTCAGCAATGTAGAAAAATAAAATATAGTTTATTAACGTGACTGGAACAGCAATGTTATTGACACAATAGTGAAGTACTTATGTCTTTCTTACACAAAGTAGTGAGTATCCAAAAATTAAAACGTAAATCCACAGGAATAATATATCCAATAGAGTAAAATACAAACTTGTCTACTTAAAAATACTTGTCTAACTTGAAAAAAACTTGTCAAGTTAAAAACAACTTGTCTTGATAATCTCAAAGACGAAGTTCTGTAAAAATCCTCTCGCCTAACGAATCCTAAAATCTGTACAAGCCCTGTCAATCGCCCACGTCTCTTCTTTATATACAGCCCACTATTTTTTCCCGCCAATTTTCACACGATGCTTTATTTTTCACACGATACCAAACATCTACATTTGCACACGCTTTCCTCAGCTTTTCGACTTTTTTCACACGACTCTCACTCTAGCAACGGACAAAACCCAGATTAGCAACTTCTCCCAAAACTTTCCATTCAATAAACATGCATTTACTATTTTGTTGTTCTGGGACAGCTTGTCTCGAAGCCGTGAACTTATCATGATACTGTATTTTGTGCACAAATGTCTTAACTGCTTTTAACGTTGTTATTTCTCATTTTATGTGGTTTTTAACACGTATTAATTGTAGTGTATGCCAAGCGGTCACATGATGCAATACCCCGGCAACTGAGAGAAGACATCATACCATACGCTTGCCACCTTGTGACAGGACAGTTACAGGCAAGCAAACTATGAGCAGAAGACAAGGGGCAGTGTCAGAAAATAGAAGACAACGATATAATTGTTACTTGACGAGAACGTTTTGGAAATGGCGGGAACAGAAAGGAATGAATAAATGTATTCGTGAAATATTTCTCGTCAGGAAGTTTAAAATCAAAACAGATTATCATCACCAGATTGTACCTGTCAGTTCCCCATCGAGCATAAAAGGTAGAGAACACAGGTAAAGATAGTCCTATAGACGAAACAGCCGTAGATCAGTGAACTGTTAGAGACAGCACTATACTAGTTCCAGTTTTATGAGGTGAGGTGATCAGTTCATTTCCCAGCTGCCTTTGCCTGTCTAACTACTCAAGATGAGAGACATTTACATTTACATCTGGGTAGACTGGAGCGTGACGCTGCCATGTTTTTGTCCGTCCAGGAACACGGTAACTGTGCCGTGAGAGGAAAGAGCTCTACCCACTAGGCCTTCAGTAAGTTCTCGTCAAGTCGTAATGTCATGTGCCATCCGTTTAAGGTATTTCATGTCTTCTTAATTCATATATGTCTGTCTCCAGTTCTCTTCTTTGTGAGCCTTTGAGTATCCCTCTGTTTTTCTTTCCCTGGGAGTTCCAAACCAAGGACTGGTTCACACTGCTTTCAGTTGGTTTCTTGGAAGTTTGTTCTACCCCACGCCAATATCTTGTCCTTGCCTGTTATTTGTATGGCTCTTTCCATCAGTTGCGCATTGGTGATGTTGTCGTTCCATTTTAGTTCTTTTATTCTGTGCAGGAGAACATCAAGAACAACAAGCAACAGATCACACAACACGATACAATTAACTTCTTGTATCCACGGGTTGAAACATTCTTGGTTTCATCTCTGAGTGTATGTTCTGTGGTCTCGTGTGCTGTCATGGTGTTCTGCTTTCCGATATGTGTCACCCGTTGATGTATTGTGTAATGAGTTGAAATGTTTAAGATAGCATGGTCAAACAGCTAGTAGACCGAGATTCACCCTTTCAAGGTGCTCAAACCAATTTCATCTTTGTTAGACCAAGTGGCAGAGTGGTTAGAGCGTTTACAACCAGGCGACATACTTTACAAAAAAAAATAATTAAATTTTGCCTCGTTTTGGCGAGGCGCGTCCTGTTCAACCTAGTCAGTTATTGTATTCATCAATTGGCTCTGTTTTTTTTTAAATGATGAATTTACATTACAGTAATACAAATAATGTATGCTTGTTTAATTCTCTGGGGTGAACAGCTAGTCTTTCTACTTTAGCATTATAAAAATTGTGGTTACATACTCAATTAATTGATATTTCAACATAAAATGATAGAAAAAATAAAAACATTATTTAAAGTTCACATATCATGTTTTAAAAAGTCACATTTGAACCCATTCCGTCATTATTCAGTCGCTGTTCGAGCTCTCTTTGCTTGCTTCTTGTAGTCAATCGATGAGGTGTCTCTTGTCACAGTCCAACAGTAATCAGCAAGCATTGAAGGGCTCCAATTGCCTTGATACCTTGTCTCCATAGCAGCAATGTCCTGATGAAATCGTTCACCATGCTCATCACTGACCGCTCCACAGTTTGACGTAAAGAAATCCAGATGAGAATCCAGAAAATGAATTTTCAAAGACATGTTGCAGCCAAGACTCTTATACTTCAGAAGGAGATTTTCTACAATATCATTGTAATTATCAGATCTGTTGTTTCCAAGAAAATTGTCCACCACTGACTTAAATGCTAGCCATGCTGCTTTTTCCTTGCCATGCAACACGCAAAGAAACTCGTCATCATGAAGAAGTTTTCGAATTTGTGGACCAACAAATACTCCCTCTCTTATTTTAGCTTCACTCAGTTTTGGAAATTTTCTGATGAGGTATTTGAAAGCCTCATCGGTTTTCTCTATTGCCTTGACAAAGTTTTTCATGAGACCCAGCTCAATGTGCAAGGGTGGCAACAAAATCTTGCTGGTGTCGACAAGTGCTGGGTTCTCAACGTTCTTACTGCCAGGCTGCAATGACTGCCTGATTGGCCAATGTCTTCTGATGTAATGGTCACTTCGTGCACGGCTATCCCACTCACAGAGAAAGCAACAGTACTTGGTGTATCCACCCTGTAGTCCAAGCAAAAGAGCGACCACTTTTAAGTCACCGCAAAGTGACCAATGATGATGATCGTAGTTTATACACTTCAAAAGCTGCTTAATGTTTTCATAAGTTTCTTTCATATGAACTGCGTGACCAACTGGAATTGACGGTAACACATTACCATTATTCAACAAAACAGCTTTAAGACTCGTCTTGGATGAATCAATGAAAAGCCTCCACTCTTCCGGTATGTAATTGATTTTGAGGGCTGCCATTAAACCAGAAATGTTGTGGCACGCAGAAAGGTCACCCTCTTTGAAAAAAAGAATGTAATAAGCGGCTTCTGGCGGTTCCTATACACAGAAATTGTAACATCTTCTGCCAGGAGATTCCACTGTTGCAATCTGGAACCCAAAAGCTCCGCCTTGTTCTTCGGTAAATTCAGATCTCTTACTTCTTCTTCTTCTTCCTCGTTCGTCCTGAAAAGGACGTTGGTTGCGTTGTGTCTGTTTACAGCAGAGCTGCGATATCTGCCCCTTTCGGCGGCACATCCGACTTCAGCACGGCATTTAGTTTGGACCGGGTTTTGCCTTCCCCTCTTCGATCCCTACAAATCTCAGATCTCTTACAAGAATCATTCAGTTCACCTTGGGTTATTAAGTGTGGTTTAGTGGATATAGTTTGCTCAAAATCTGGGTCGCTTGAGGTTGATGGTTCAGGACCACCAATGTCCTCTTCTTCATCAGTGGAAGCAGCTGAAAATGATTCTGGCACTTTGGGAACTGGTAGGTCATCGCCATGTGGTATCGGACGTATTGCAGAGGGGATGTTTGGATATTCCAGAGTCCATTTTTTCTTCTTTGATATGCCTTTCCCAATTGGAGGGACCATGCAAAAGTAACAGTTGTTGAGATGATCAGTGGGCTCTCTCCAAATCATTGGGACTGCAAAAGGCATAGTTTGCCTTTTGCCAGTCAACCACAGTTTAAGATGTGCTGCACATGTATTGCAGCATATGTGTGGCGCCCAGCTCTTATCTCGATCTACTATTCTGCAGCCAAAATACAAATTGTACGCCTTCTTAATCACTTTAGTTATATTTCGTTTTTGTGATAGAAATGTCACCTCACCACATATATAACAGAAATTATTAGCACTGTTCACACATGTCCTAGGCATTTCTAACTACGATACTTTTGATAAGGACAAATGCACTAACTAATGGCAAAATTTTATCAGAGATAAGATATTGATACACAAAGGTGATGTAATCATAGGTAGGATTACATCATCAACTTCTAGTTACATTTTTATTGGTCATTTTGAAAAAATTTATGCAATCGCCCCACAACTGTTGTGTCATAATATATATAAATAATATATATATATATTATATCATATAACGGTATTGTATATATATATATATAATTATATATATATAATATATATTGGATAAGATATTATAAGGCATAGCATATATATATATATTGATATATATATATAAATTGACCGTAATTAAATAAACTAGT
Organism: Oreohelix idahoensis; assembly: GCA_024509875.1. Lineage (NCBI taxonomy): Eukaryota > Metazoa > Mollusca > Gastropoda > Stylommatophora > Oreohelicidae > Oreohelix > Oreohelix idahoensis. The sequence continues at coordinate 218,980 of JAMPIV010013706.1, read as the reverse complement.
AGCATATATCTTGAAAACTAGAGCCAATCAACATTTTTAAATGTCATTTTCGTTTTCAGCACACCAAAATTAGTTAAGATCAGCTATTTTCATTTCTGGTACATTTTGGTTGTTGACTAGTAATCTGTTATTAAATCTTAAATTAAGCACTTAATCTCTGATTTACTCGTCCCTACATTTATTAAATTTTTATCAGATCTACCTTTCTTGGCTTCTTTATCTGCCTTTTCATTTCCTTCTATGCCAACATGTGAAGGTATCCAAGCAATTAATACTGAACATCCTTTGGAATATAAGTACGTAGTAGCCAGAAATATCTCCTCTGCTATATCAGGTCTGCTACATTCTCGTAAGTTTCGAAGTGCTTTAATTGTTGAAAGAGAGTCAGTTAAAACAGTTAGTTTTTTTTTTTTTTCTTGGGAGGTTATTAGAGAAAATCTTTAGTACTTTTAGTATTGCCACCATCTCTGCAGTGAAAATGGATGTAATTTCCGTGATGCTAAATTTTTTTGCCATTTTCTATATTGGCATATATATTCCTATCCCCAATTTGCCATCCTCTCCCTTGGATCCATCTGTGTACACAGTGTGACAGAGTTATGTAAATATATTACACATATCAACACGTTTTGCTTCCACCTGGTTTCCACCTTGGCTCGCTTATTAATATTCATGTTTTGTTAACGCAGAAGGCATGCGCTTCGATGTCTGTCGAACTCATACTTTAGCCACGCCTATTTTCTTTCTCTATTGTCTTACAGGCACTAGGAATGTTTATAATCAGACCCTTTAGCGAGTCCAGAGCCGTTAACTGAATTATAACGCGAACGATTGGACAACCGTTGTATAGGGCAGGCCAGACTGTTTCACGTGTAGAGAGAGAGGGGACGCGTCGTATATTTGTTGAACCAAGAGCGATAATTAATGAGTGCACTTTCTCAGGGGGAATTAATCTGAGGAAAGGGGAGAGAAATCAAAGTTACCCCCCTCCCCAATCCGTTCGTTCGTGAATGTAATTAAGCTACGGAACGAGGGAGATCAAAGAGACGATTTGCTCTCGGAACCACGTCTGCGGTCGGCATAAGTGTAAAATTCGACTGTCACTCAAAATGCCACAGCAGATTTCCCCTGGGATACGAGCAAGACGCGAAATCTGACACGGGTTAGCGATTTTATATCTATTTCATATATCCCAGCCTTTAAAAACCTCCCTTATCTAGCTACCACAGAATTTTTCAGAACATCTAGCTTCGATTTCTAGATCCACTGTAACCAATTGGAATTACTCCAGTTTTTCGATTGGAGATCGTTTTCTCCAAATTTCTGTGTTGCGGTAAATATTATACTAGATAGTTCGAGTGATTAATTGTTAAGTCCACATTAGAAAAACTTTCACTAAGAATTTCTGTGTTGAGTGATAGATAATGGTTAAAGTCCTTATTATAGTTTTAACTAGGATTGTTGGTGTTAATTGGCCAGCAAATTAAATAACATAAGCTAATTTTTTCCGGCTGTAACGTAAATTTAATTAAATTCTATTAACCAGTAAGAGATTAATTTAATTTGACTAGTAAAAAAAAGCACTATTCATTATGAGTACTGGACGAAATATATAATATTTATTTCTAATTCAGCTAAACGTGAGTAATTTTTGTAAATGACTAGAATTTATTCACAGGTTAATAAGAACGATAAGACAAGCTATACACTTGTGGTTTTCTAATCAAAGTTAATAACCGAGGGATAAATAAATTATACCTTTACGCGGGCTAGGGTAGAATTGTGATTGGGTTAATGTTTATTTTTTTCTTTCTATAAATCTAGTACGGTGTCAAAACCCAAAACCTATTAGCGGCCTGCACCGTAATCTGAGAAAAGGGTCTACGTCTAGTCCAACCAATACAAGAAAAAACGACATTCTTATGTAAAAGAATATCGGGTCTTCGAGAATTATTGACCGGGTTGGTCTCTCTGTTTCAACTAGAGAGAGAGAGAGAGAGAGAGAGAGAGAGAGAGAGAGAGAGAAGAGAGAGCGAGATGAGGTGCGTACCAATATATGACACTAAGAATAAGAGTAACTGGACATTTAGCTACCCAGATTTCTTTTCCATTTTTCATTTACATTCAGCCCGCTGTGGCGAAGTTATCAATATTAACATTTCCCGATTACCGACCACTGTGTTGTGGCGAGGATTTATCCAGAAAAAGATTTATCTACCTGACATTTCTATTAACTATCGAATATTTCAAACACTACTGTACACTGTGACCATTCATTCATTCATAACCCTTCACTCCCAAAGGAGCTTAGGCCTTAAACCAACACATGCCAAGTCCTCCTGTCACGTGCCATCATCATGTTCTCCTCATAATTTTCACCTCTGTTTCCAGCTCTCTTCTCAGTGTGCTTCTTGGTCTAGCTCTGCCTCTCTTGCCTTGGGGGTTCCAGAACAAGGACTGCCTTGTAATGCTATCAACAGGTTTCCTCAGTGTGTGTCCTATCCATCGCCATCGTCTTCTTCTCATCTCTTGTTCCACTGGCACTTGTCTAGTTCTTGTCATCAGTTCCACGTTGGTAACCTTGTCATACCATTTTAATCCCTCTATTCTACGCAAGCACCCATTTATGAAAGTCTGTAGCTTTTTGGTTGTTGTCTTTCTTGTTCTCCATGTCTCCGAGCCATACAATAGGACTGACTTCACATCTGAGTTGAAGAATTTTTTTTTTTGTTTGTTTTTTTTTTTTTTTTTTTTTTTTTTTTCTTATTTTCGTGTTGGATCCGATTTTCTCTTGATCTCCATATATTTCCCCAATGCAATAAAAGCTCCTCTTGCTTTTTGTATTCTTATTTTGATATCACTGTCCGTCCCCTCCAACTTTGTCTATATTAGTGCTGAGAGAGAGAGAGAGAGAGAGAGATAGAGAGAGAGAGAGTGAGAGAGAGAGAGAGAGAGCGTACCAATATATGACACTAAGAATTAACAGTAAACTGGACATTTAGCTACTTTTCCATTTTCATTTACATTCAGCCCACTGTGGAGAAATTATCACAATTAATATTTCCGATTACCGACCACTGTGGTTGTGGCAAGGATTTATCCAGAAAAAGATTTATCTACCTGACATTCTATTTAACTATCGAATATTTCAAGCTGCTGTACACTGTGACCATTAGATCTTAAGTATTTTCCTACCTGGACTAAATTGTATGGTGACATGAACAGATTCAATAAACAGTAACAAAGCAAGCGTTCCTCAAATAAGAGGATTAGTCAGTAAATTTGAGGAACTGGGGCTTTGTTTTGGGCCAAAAACCCAACACTGGATTTGTGCATGTACCAAGGAGTTCTGTTCCAGACGTTGTAAAATCAGCAATTAGGTAAGCGAGATTGAAAATGTGGCCACATGTTTGTCAGAGCGAGAGAAAGCAGGAATGAATAATTCTTATATATTTTTATAATCAATGTAAACGCACTTTGTTTTTTTTCTTCTTATGTTGCTAATACTGTTCATTTCAGAATAGATTAATTAGAAAACACTGTTCTTGACAGTATAATTCAAATCCTATACCATAGTGCTAATCTTTTGACCTTTTGGGGGTTAATTAACTTCTTCTTGTGGGATTCTTGTCTTAACGGAGGGATTGGACTTAGGTGTCCCTATTTCTATTATTAATTCTGTAACCTATGATTTTATACTTTGATATTTAGATATTAAATGTTGTGAAGTTCTTTTCTTTATGATAAAATAAACTTAACATAAAACTTAATTACCTGTGTCGGTCAGCTCGGCCCAATATCCCTACTCCATTAATATAGTTTCACATGTTTGTGCGTCTAATTGTCGTCACTTATCTGTGTGTGTGGTATGATGAGTGGTTATAGTGTATATGATAATATAAGAGAGAGGTATACTGTCTGATCAACCAATCTCAGTCGTAAACGATAGGCTGGACAAGAGTATCAACTGATCTATCATTTGTTTACCTGAACAGTGAAATATCTATCTTGCAGAAAATTCTCTAAATAATTATATATTTTACCGGTTACTCCTATCTACTTTCATAAAAAAAGAGAGCACCCTCACTCCAGCATTCATATAAGCCCTAGCTATAATCTAAATAGACTACCACAGTTTTTTTTTCTTTTTCCTCTTCTTTTTTCCCCTCTTTTTTTTTTTTTTTTTTTTTTTTTTTTTTTTTTTTTTTTTTTTCCCCTTCTTTCCCTTTTTTTCTTTTTTTTTTTTTTTTTTTTTCTTTTTTGTCTTTTTTCTTTTTTTTTGTTTTTTTTCATTTCTTTTTTGGGGGGGGGGGGTGGGGGGGGTGGGGGTGGGGGTGGGTGGGGGTGGGGGGGGGGGTGGGGGGGGGGGGGGGGGGGGGGTGGGGGGGGGGGGTGGGTGTGGTTTTGGGGGTATGCGGGGGGGGGGGGGGGGGGGGGGGGGGGGGGGGGGGGGGGAGGGGGGGGGGTGGTGGGGGGGTGTGGGGGAGGGGGTGGGGGGGGGATGGGTTGGTGGGGGGGGGGCTGGGTGCGGGGGGGGTTGGGGGTGGGGTGGGGGGGGGGGGGGGGGGGGGGGGTTGGTGGGTGGGTGGGGGGGGGGGGGGGGTGGGGGGGGGGGGGGGGGGGGGGGGTGGGGGGGGCGGGGTGTGTGTGTTATACCCGGCGGTCTTGGTTGTATTTTTGTTTCTTTCCGTTTTTTTTTTTTTTTGGTTGGGCTTTTCCCTGTGTTTTTTTTTTTGTTATGATTATCGTTCCCTTTTTTTTTTCTTTTTTCTTTTTTTTTGTTGCTGTTTTCCGTTTCTCCTTCTTCCTTTTTGTTTTCCTCCTTTTCTTTCTCGTTTTCTTCACTTCCCTCCCTTACCCTATTCTTTTGTTAATCCTGAATTTTACTTTCATGTTCCAATTAAAATTATCTGAATCCATAGTACAAACAATAAAACAACATCTGTTTTCTTCCTAAATCCTAATCCTGTCTGAGTTTGATTTATATAAATTTATTTCCTGTTTCCAAATAAAACTTTTTATCTTTCATTTTAACTATGGTTTCTAATATTTTATACCCTAGATGGGAAAGTTTAATCGAAATTGGGTCTGTAAGAACTGGCATCATGGGCAATCTTATTTCTGTTTCTAGTATTTGAATAAATTACTGCTGTTTTCCATGTTTTTTGGGAATTTTTTCCAGTATTCCACAAGTATTGTGTTAAAAAGGGATGTTATAATTTTCCTGTGGTAACTACTTTAGGTAATGTGTATTCAATATTTTCGAGCTCAAGATGACCCATGCCCTGCGGAGTATTTGTTGTTTTATTCTGTTATGGTGATTTTACAACTTCTTCCATTGAAATAATCTGCATTTTGAAATATGATACATTTTTGCAGAATTATAAGATACTTTCTGTACTGATTTTTTATGAAGGAATTGGAAGCTCTTCTGATGAACTTCAGCCTGTCCTAGAGGGGGGTGCCGTTAGGAAACGAACGCTATTGGTAGTACCCTGGCCAGCACGTCCGGCCTTCTCTGCCAGACAGACTCTGCCTCTGCCCTTTTCAGGTCTTTTTATATGAGGTATAAATTATTTATATGTTTTGAGTTTTTTGCCTTTAATGGCTTTTAACTTATTCCTGTGCACAAATTCTGTTGCAGAGTTAGTTAAGTAAAATGTCCAGTGTGTGGGCAGAAATTCATACCCTGTCAACATCATGTACGGAATTTGGGGGGGGGATCGTACACTAATGTGACGGATTTTTGACTACTTTTACAGCAGTGTTAAACGAGCCGAACAGACCGGCGTTTTGTACAGTAACTCCAGATTTTTTTTTTCGCCTCCACCCGAATTATTTTTTTTTGTTTTTAATCCTAAAAAATATTTTCCAACCCAACTGGTTTTTTGCGTAAATTTGTAAATCAGAAAAAATTTTCTAGCCCAGATTTTTTTTTTTGGAACTTTAAAACAATCTTTTTTTTATTTTCGTTATTCCGGAAATCTCGGCTTTGCGTTTTTAAAAATCTGAGGTCTCATCCCAGACAAGCAATCAAATCCTTTTATACCCAACAATTCGGCAAACACTTTGAATTCGGCCCTCAAAACGCCTTCGTTTACTGCCAAGCGCAAGACAACCCATACGTTATTTCCTTAAAAGTTACCTGTTGATTGAACGACGAATTAACATAATGCATTGTTATACCTTGACTTGCCACCCGACGACTTCGACGCTGGGGATTTTGTATAAAAAAGCTAAGTACTTATAACTTGGTAAAAATACCTCTGTTTCAAAGGTTTATAAGTTAACCCATGTTGCAATTTACCTAAATCGCTGCCTTAATCTTTATAAATCCAGTATAGTCCTATATCTTGCCCTTCAATATATTTTATCCGATAAATTCTAATTGTCATAAATATTCTGTGTATGCACTACATTTTAACCAAGAAGTAAAAACATTTTGTTTGCGTTTTGAGTAAGGCCTACTTTAATATCCGCAGCGCTCAAGATTATCGCTGCTAATAAAATTTTAAATAAAAGTGGCAATCTGGTTATCACTGGTCCTAGCCTACCAACTCTAAACACCGATGTAATAAATATTGTAAATTTTTTAGGTGGTTTCCTTTCCTTTTCGTTTGTAAATTCTTCCTACGATTGTGATATCTTGCCCTTCAATAGCCTATATTTCCTATAAATTGTCCAAAGATTTCTGTGTTAATCCGCTACCATAACTAGAAAAAAATGGAAAGTTTTGGGTTTGCGTTGAGGTAATTGCCTACTTGAAATATCCCAGCGCTCGGAGATTCGCAATGCTTTAATTAAATCTATTTAATAAAGTGGGTCAATCTGTTTATCACTGGGTCCTAGGCTACCTAACTACTTAAATAATGATTTTTGTGTAAATTTTACTGGTGGTAAACTTTAAATTTTTCAATCCCTAGATATGATACACCATTTCATAATTTTGTTTTATTTTGTAACTATTAGTGGTGTTGTTTATACTTCTAGCCCGTATATGCTTTGTTCGTTGTATTTTTTTAATCATTCTGCTTCGTCTTCAAAGATTTATTAGTTTGAAATTATGTCAATCCACTTAATAGATATGGCTTTTATACTAATACACTCCTACAAAGAAAGCCAAAAGCTGTCTGCTAGACAAAGATCAAATTTTCAATGATTAAAAAAAAGTCTACAACAGACTGCAGGAAGTCCATGAAATGCGGACGGTCACACTCACTTCGCATTTTTTACAGTGTAAGTGATTACATTGATCACATGCCTGTCGCAGACTTTAAAGCCTTCGTTTGGTGTACAAATGCAGTTCTGCAAAGTGCTAAAAGGTTGCCATAGTGTTTTGATTATCCATACAAAACTCTTGGACCGTACATCATAGCAGAATAGTGTACCAACATGATCACTCCAAGTTTTTTTATATGGTAAAAACAGCATGAGACCAATTAGCAGGACATTTTATACACAATAATTGACAACAGGCTAATAGATCCCTTGTAATATGTTCATTTCTCATTTTAAAAAAGACTGTATTGCGGCTTCATAAGAGCCTAGTTAACATAGATACAGGGGGTTACGTAAAGTCCATTTTCCCTGAGTTTGCAAAAAACATTAAAAAAAAACGTATTCTGTGCAGAGACACTTGGTTTTTTGTGAAATAGATTTCAGAACTTTAAAATCATTTTTTTTTTTGCGGAATATTGTAGATTTCAAACATTTGCGATTTTCCAACACTAATATTCGAGGGATTGCAAAGTACTCTTGAGCGCTCGATAGGTTAATGTCAAGAGCGACGGAAATCTACGCTTGAAACTCCGTCGCACTTTCTGCGGACTGGCGTCCCACAGTTTTCTTCACTCACTCACGACAAGCCCTACCCTGCTTCTGGCATGTCACCGACGCTGCCAGTGGTCCATAAACATTGGGATACGGTACCAAGCATTGAATGCTTTTAAACAATCTGAGGATCTCATAAAGGAATATTGAAATCAGCAAAAGACCGTATGACCACCCTGTAATTTTTGCGTAAGGAATTTTGGGTGTTTGTGTAAGGGGATTTTTTTTTGGTCCAAGCGTACAGATTTATTGTCTCAGGAAAGAGTTGACAGGTATGGAAAAGTAACTATTCTCCAATGATTTTAGACACCCCCCATTTGCCTTAACCAGGTATTATTCGGATTTGATTTTCATTTCATATGTTCTTATAAATATCTAAACATCCTGGCTGCAGTATGGACGGATGGCTTGCTATATTCGCGTAAAGCTTGTTTTGCTTTGTTTTTGAATTTGCTGTACGGGCTAACAGGGATCCACCGATGGAACTGGATTTTTAAAAGTTCCAAATGTTCATTCTCTTTGTTTGTTTCCTTATGGCGGTGTGGTATCTCATGGTTTCTGGCAATATCGTATTGCATTTTGTAATAGTTCTGTTTGTGAGATTACCTGCAAATACATCTAAATTTGTCAATTTTACTATATTAGTCATTTTTATCTCTTCCATTTCACCTAAAAAGCTATCCCAATCAGCTTGAGCTAAAGTAAATGTATTCGGTTTTCCTACCAGTATTTGTGAGGTTTGACAAGAAAGTTATCTTTTAGTGTTTCGGGAGGGATTACAAAGGGTAAAATGATCTGAATTTGTAATCTCGTTAATAACTTTCCCATTTTGCATTAGCAAGAATTGGTATAATACAATTGCTTATATCAAACCATTCTGTGTCTTAGCTGAATTGCACAAGGGGTAAAATTCTTGTGACGGCTACCATCATTCAGTAGTATTTAGTTCATGTGTTTTCAATGAAGGCCAACCATTAGTTTTTCCTGACTTGTCCATAATTACGGACAGTGAGCCTCCCCCAAGCTTTATGATGAGCATTGAAATCTCCCACTAAGATAGTTCGCCTGTTTGAAGTTATTCGATTTATTGCAACGTCTGAGATATCTCTTTCGATTATGGTTATCGGCCTTGAACAGAAAAGGTTTAAACTATTTTTAAATTTCTGCTAACTCAGTTAGACACTGTTAGAGCTTATAACGACCTCAAAATTTTTCTGTTATTAAATGATTCGCCAGTCCAGTTATTAAATATATTTTAATGGACATAAGGAAAGGCCACACCTCCTCCTTTTCTGAGCTTTTTGTGACCTATCATTCGCTACTGAAAGACTTTAGATTTCAGTGGTGGTAAAAACGATGACTCGGATTAAGATTTCGTCTCTAGAATGGCAAATATTACGTTTGATGGTTTTAAACATGAGCCTATTAATGCTGAGTATATTTTTGGCACGTCCATGCAATTTACCACCCATAAGTTATTCTAAAAGTATTTGTGCGTCCATTATTTAATTGTTGTGAATTTTATTAAAAACCAAGAATGCTGGAGATAGTGGGCTGTAATCAGACATTACTCTGATAAGTGTACGAAGAAGTATTTAAATTGGTTAACAACAAAGTCTCCCAATTTTCTTCAGGTTTCCTCAAGTGATAAAGTGAGTTTATGTACCCCCTCCATGGACAAAACAATTTGAATGGTTGAAGCGATATGGACAGAGGCAACTCCCCGGAAATTACTTTTTTATCCGGAAAATTCCATTTAAACCAGTAAGTTTTCATGATAAACTAGGAAAAAAACGGGCAACGAACATGCTATAGGAAAAGCCCAGTAATTTAGCCTAACAAGACAAAACCAAATTAACCCCACCCCCCTGAGATATTTGCGTAATAATTAATGCCATCGAACAGAATCCGAATTTCTTTTTTGGGAGATGTGGAGCCTAGAACTTACATGAATACATGTAAAAATGGCAGCAAGAGATTTTATCTTACTGATAAATGATGAGAAAATTATGATGATTGTCGGGATAAATTACCACTGGGATCTCGTAAAAAACACCCATATTTTCCCCCTGAAAATTTGTCCAAGCGAAAGGGGAACAAAAGCGTAAACAAAGGGAGATAGGTATATAAGGAATACCGTATCAGACCAGTTCGTACTCCCATAAAATCACGACTCAGAATCTTCCACAGCTGAGGATGTCCACCACTTATTTGCTAGTAAGTATTCAGCCACAACACAAAACATAAACTAATGAAAGGTCCACTGCCTACCGCCAATTGGAAGCGATTGTATAAATCGTAAGAACTCAAAAACCAGCAGCGATTTCCATAATACCACTGTCTGAGGGGTAATGTCATATAGATTGTAAGATTGCAACTTATCTTAGTGTTATGTTAAATAATGGAGAATTAAGTTTGATGTTTATTTAAAAATTAATGTTATGCTCAAGATAATTTTCATGTCTTATATATACTTTGCCTTGTGCCTGACGGAAGATTTCATTATCCAGCTATAAACCTCAGGACTTACAGTTTTTTTTTCAGGGCTTTACTTTTGGGTGTGTGCACAAAGAGTTCACCTTTTCTTCTTATCTTCTATTCTGCCATTGAATTATAGGGGAGACAAATGTGTTCATTTTGCCAGAAGCGAAACCAAAGAGAACTATTTACGACTAAGTTTGGAAAAAGTTTGTAATTGATGTAATAATTCTTAAATATATTGCAATATTGTATGATGTTCCATCGCTTGACTGACATACCACAGCCTCATGACCGTGTGGTCAGAATTAGGAATCTGATTCGGGATATGTCCGGGATGCTAAAGTGTGGAGGGGGCCAGAGATTGGAACAGACCACTACTTGTTTAACAATTAAAAGAACAACTCAAAGAGTTACTCGGCCTAGGAACTTCCTAACATCACGCAAGAAGCTATGTAAAACGAACAGGGGGAGCGAAAACGAGCATTAAGACCTACAAGCTGAGAGAGCCAGAAGTGAAGGACCAGATTTCAGGGGCTTATTGCTACAGCAGTGAGGAAACCACAGAAGAACAACATGATGACCTGGAAACAGTCTGGCTGACATTCAATGACATCATTAAGACAGCTGCAACAGAAGCATGTGGTGAAGTTCGACTTGGAATAAAGATAAAGAGGACACCTTGGTGGACAGATGAGGTTAAAGAGAAAATAAGAGAGAAGAAAAAGGCATGAAAAACAATAATTACGAGCTAAAAACACAGCTGGAAAAAGCAGAGAAATATAGAGAATATGTGACACTCAGAACAGAAGCAAAGAACAAAGTGCTAGCAGCAAAACAGAAGTCCTGGGAAGAATTTGGAGAAAAGCTAGAAAAAGATGCACAAGAAAACCAGAAATTGTACTATAAGACCCTAAAGAACATGAGGAAGGAAAAACAATGCCCTCTCAAATTTATAAAGGACAAGCAAGGCAAATTGCTTACTGCCCCGAAGGAAGTAATGGAAAGATGGAAAGAATATTTCTCAGAACTCCTTGATGGTGAGGCATGGTCAAGCATCAGAAAATGATAACCACTAGCACAGAAGAGGAAACAAATGGTGATGAAGATGACATAAAGATGGAAGAACTGAAGGCAGCACTGGAGAAAAAATCAACATGGGCATAGCAGCAGGGACATGATGGCATAACACCAGAATATGTTAAGTACATTGGGGAGCAGCAGGACGACCCTAGTAATCCTAAGGGTCCTACAGGGCAGCATTGGGTGCAACAAGACCATACCAAAGGAATTTTTTTTTGGGAGATTTCCATAATAACAACCAGATTTTATATAAAAAAAGTGGACAACGACCAATGTGGAAACCATAGAGGCATATCCTTTCTCAGTTGTCCCATGGTTAAAATCTTCTCTAGATATCCTTGGAGCAGGAGACTCAGATGCCTAGATGAGCCACAAATGAATGAGGTCTCAAGTGGTGGCGTTCCGAGCGAAATCGAAGGACTCCAGACCAATAATCTTTCACACTCAGGACAGTTGAGTGAAAAAAGCTCTTAGGAGTATATATGAGTGAGATCCATCTTTTGCTTCTTAGATCTGGAAAAGGCATTTGACAAGGGTACTCCTGGAAACAAAACTATGGGACTGTTTGGCACAGGTAAGAATATTCCATTCACCTCTGAATTCATGCTATACAGAGCTCTACAAATCTTGCAGAAAATTATGTGAGGGGCGGCAAAACCATAAGTCAGGAAGAATTCAGGACCACCAACTGGAGTAAGACAGGTGATATTCTGGTTCACCTTATCTTTTCATTACTCCTCATGGAACGATGTCAAACAAGGCATGTAAGGAGAGGACAGGAAAAGTATTCATGTGGGGTATTGGTTCGATGGACACAGGTCTGTATTTCAGAGCTGGCATTTGCTTGATGATGGTGCCCTGCTGATTGTTAAATGAGAAGCACAACCTTCTGAATCAACCTGCAAGTCTGGAAAGGAACAGCTGTAGAAGAGGGGTGATGTTCATGCGAGCTCTAAAACAAAAACCTTGGTGATATCACGAGAGGAAAGAAAAGACATTCAGATTAAGTTGGGAGAACAGGTCCTGGAGCAGGTCGACCACTTTAAATAGTACCTTGGAGCTTGTTCAATAGACCGGGATAGGGAGGCATCAAATAAGGGAGTTGGAACCTGAAGAAGCAGCAAAGTGGGGAGACTTTTTTAGGACATAAATCGAGGGATTTCCTCTGTAAAAAGAGAAGTTGGGTAAGAAGGACGGAAGATGGCTGTATACCGTTCCACCTATGTCGCAGTCTTGATGTATGGATGCGAGTCTGGGCAATGACTACAACACACAAGCAGCCCAGATCCAAACCTCAGAAATGACGTATCTGAGGAGGGGGGTGAGGAAGGTGGTTTGAAGTAACAAGAAGAGACATGGTCCGCTACCAGACGATACGTCAAGGTCTAAAATCCAAAACCCCTGCAGGACACAAGTAAGAACAGTCCCCAACTGAGATGGTTTGGCCCAATTCTGCAGAATGGGAGAAGATTCGGCTACCACGGCAAGCATGGGAAACTAAGAGCCAGGATCCAGACCCTCCAGAACGACCCAAAGCTCGCCTGGGTGGGGACAACATTCGACAATATTTGAAGGGACCGAGGATAGAATGGAACCAAGCCAGGAGGAATACATCCGGTTTAAAAATAGTATTGGCTCTCTCTAACAAACCTCTACACCTCGCGGTAGAAGAGGAAAACGACTAAGTAAGTAAGTAAGTTCTACCATAAATTATTGGCCAGTCTTGTCCTCATGCTTGCTATCAAAATCACACCTGGCATCATTGTAAACAACAAAGAATTTCCCTCATAAGGATGGCTTCAGTCTAAACCCAGTTTATCTTTTAAATGCTCTCATATAACCAATAACTATTTTCGCCCACTACGTTGGCGATTTTGATCACAGGTCTCTCATTTGGCTAATCACAGTTTCTTCAGGCTCAATTGAAGGGACCGTGCTGTCGAACAAAATTAGTTTGTTCCAGATATTTAAACTTGGTTGACAACATGAACAGCGTAGTGTTGTGCATAAGTCTTCAAGGAATGGGACAATTTCCGATGGCTGTTTCAACTATGTGTTCCCATCAAGGGAGATACATGTTAAGCCTATCATCCCGAGATGGTACACATGAAGGCCTTAGTCAGAGTTGTCCATTGACACATCTTGTTAATTCTAAAATCTTCCCTTCATGGACACATGTGAGCTATCTTCCCGTCAGGACATGCCCGATGTTGTCTGGCTCTTCTTGTACATAGAAGGGCTAATCCCATCATGGGGACACCATGTTTGCACTATCTGTTCCCCAGAAAAGGACACATGTTAGACATCTTCCCATAGATGGAAAACATCAAGTTTGCCTAATCTTCCCATAACATTGTACAGTTAAGTTAGCCTATCTTCCCAGTGTACGGGGCTCACAAATGTTTGCCTATCTTCCCATCAATGGTGTCACATGTTTGCCTAATCATTCCCATGGTTATGGACACATGTTTGCCTAGCTTCCCATGTGGGACACATGTTTGATGCATCTTCCCATTAAGGACACATGTTTGCCTCCTATCTTCTCATCATGGACACTTGTTTGCCTATCTTCCCATCATAAAAACATGTTAGCCTATCTTCTCCATCTATGGACACATGTGTAGCCTATTTCCCATCATTTGTAGACAGGCTAATCCAGGAGCATCATGGAAACATGTTTGCCTATCGACTTCCCGGATTCATGGACACATGTTTCAGCCTATCATCCATCATGGACACACGGTTGCCTATCTTCCCATCATTGCGACACATGTTTTGCCTATCTACCCATCATAATCACATGTTTGCCTGTCTTCCAAGGGATACACACATGATTTTGATTATTGTTCGCAGAGAGAGAGATTTATGTTTTTCAATAAATTTTCTATATTCTTTTCTTTTCTACCCGTGTCCTCTACTTTATTATCGCTCTTTTATCCTTTTCCTGTTTTCCACATTCGTTCGTTTGCGACAAAATATTACTTTCCCATTCTGACTTTTACCGTTTCTTTCTCATACTAGTAACGCACTTTATTGCGTAATATGTCAGTCCCTGGACGTGAACGAATAGTGTGAGAATTTCGGTTAGTCAGACATAGAGAGCAGACATTTTGGGTCTACATTTTCATCTGACACGAGTTTTTCTTCGGCTAAAAAGATTCTCGGCGTGAGGTGTGTACTAAGGCGCCAATCTGCATCGCTCAAAAGAGACATTGTCGCGCAGTAGGTGTGAAGACTTGCACTTTTGGCCAGTTATGCCAGCGTCTAAGTGAATGTGAAGTGTTTAGAGACTTGAGAGGGGAGACGGGGTTTGTGAAAATAGCGCGCATCCTTTGTCTGTTTAAGATATAAACCAGAGTTTTAGACTTCATTCACGCAGTCATCTTGAGACTTGCAGTCAAGACTTAGAACGATCTAGCGTTTGATTTACCTGAAGATCTTGTTGATTTTGAAGCATCATTTATTTGGTCGATTGGCCACCTAGCTTTCGATTCTAAAGATCTCTGTAATAGAAGCATCATTTAGTTGGTCGAAGTGGATTTAGTTCTTAGTAGTTCTGTGTTGAGTGAAACTGGGGTAGCCCAACTTTTGACCATCGGTTTTAGTAACAGAGAAATATTTACTGTGAAGAACAAAAATACATTTTTTTCTTAAAGACTTGGGTGTATAAAGTAAAACCTGTCTGGCATTGCGCTGGCATCCAGAACGACAGAGTACCCCATTACATGAACTGTTAAGTGGATTTTGTGGTATTGTTTGTTGATGTCACTTTAGTGTGATGTATGAGGTCAGTTGTGGAGGCCCTGAGATTAAATGTAGATGTGTGCAATTACAGAAGGCCCTTCGTACTATACACTTACGACCTCACACCTTATCTTTTGTACATATTGAATGTGGCTACGTTTAAAAGTCCAGGGTAATGATACTGTTTCTTGTGTTGTGGTAAGAGTAACACACACACACACCACAGAGATATTTAAGAAGTCTAATAATTATTAAGAAAATTTATGACACACGCTAAAACTAACTCAGGATGTTTTAGTTTTACAAATTAATCTTTTGAATGATAAATTTATTTTGTTCTGAACCAAATGTTTAGTTGGTCAGAACATATAGAAATATTATGGTGTTCATATATTGAATGCAAAATCCATATTACTTAATAAATGGAAAATGTGTAAATTAATTATTTCAAATAATGGTTTAATAATATAAATATATTAAGCTAGGGTCACCATGAGAACTTATTACTAGATATGCTGTTGGGGTGGTGTCATCACTCCCAGTCTATGACTTGCCAAACATTGTCCGTTGACTTAAGGGATAAATATATATAGTTTTTTAATTTCCCAATGTCCTTGGTTTTAATTTAATGCTGAATTAGGGTAATTTAGATGAAAATGTTGTTGGTGAAAGTCCCAGCAGGCCAGATATGACTTATCTGCCTGCATCGATCCTGTACAGAAGTCCTGATGGCCCCACCTCTCCGTGCAGGGGGCAATATACGGCTGCTCTGACACACATGACAGAATGCCTTGGTCCACACTTGTATATATTAATACAGTATTTGACACCCGCTTTGGTGCCAAATATAAACTCACAGTTCTGAAAACAAAAGTATTGGTCATTGTGTACAGAACTCTATCTTCTGAACCACTTCTGTACACAACACTACACACAACAACACCACATAGACTAGGTCCAGATCACTCTGACCCACACAGCACAATCTTAACCAAGTCGTGTTTCACAAAGTATCAGTTCCCCAAGACTACATTACATCATCTGAGATATGTTCAATAGCTTCCTGCTATTAAAATAAAGATTGGTGATATGTTCCACTGATCTCAACACTAGATCCTTTTTCATAGTTTCATTTAGGCGTTCCTGTATATTGTCTTGTGTATGTATGTCTCTAGACCCCTGATCTTTGTCGTAATCATTTTTATGATATGGCAGTATCAATCACTCGAATTATTAAAATATAACACCCGCCATAAATATTTTTTCATTCTTACCAGAATTCAGAAATGAGAAATCACAGTTAAAGTTTGCTAGCAAAACTCAGCTGAGCTGCTGGCCGTATGATGGCGTCCCACTTTAAAGTGTATATTCTTATGGCATCAACCAGCACCATTCATGGATTCAAACTGTGTCTCTGAACAGACTTATGTTAAATGGCAAACTTTCACCTTCATTTCACCTCTCTATCACGCTACTATAAAATGCGTTTAGACCAATCGCCGACCTCCCCCCTAACTTTCAAATTGGCAACCAAAAGTCCCTTCAGGCAAATCTCAATCAAGTGTGTTTTACGGGCTGTTAGTCCGCCTGCCTTTTCTTTTTTTTTCATAAAAAACAACACTTGGTTTTACATGCATTTTCCTACACGAATCTGCTGTCTAGTTTTTTTAGCTACAATTCTCCACCACATTCCCTCTCTTTAATTACAGCTCGATTTTTACGTTTTGCAGTACTCAAGGCCAAGATTTTCGTTATTGTTTAGTGACATGGGTTAACAGTGCACAGTCGTTTGTCTGTTATGAACAATAACAGTCTTTTGTCAATATCTTCCTTATTATCTATCCGTCTGTATAATTGAAAGCATATTATTTCTCTGCTCAAGATGGGCTATCAAACTAGCTAGTTTTTATTTTCATTTCAAACTCTATTATTAAGAAAAAAAACGTATTTTTTCTCAGTTTAATTTTTTTGAAATTTGTTCGAGATCCTTCCCTCATGTGGTTTTGCCGCGGCATTCAATAAAGACCAAGTATCGAAAATCGTCCAAGTAAAATGACGTCTCGATCAGAGCTAATGTCCATTTCTTGTCCATTTCCTTACTTTATGTCAACTCGGGACGTGACTTTTTTTCCTTTCTCACCCCCCCCCCCCCCCCCCCCCCCCCCCCACCCCCCCTTGCGTCTTTTTGCTGCGTTCGAACTTCAAACAACGTGTTCAGTCATATTTTCCTTTTTTTGTGTGTCCTCCGTTCTCTCCCGTCTACAAAAGGATTAAACCGTTTCATCTGCACTTCTAACTCGTTAGTTTAAATGGCGGTGGGAAAGCTGGCATGGGCGAGCATGTCCTCCTATTATCTTACGCATTATTTTTAACCCTACATTTCATCGTTAATTTTGGAGATATTTTAACGTTGTATGTCACATTGTGACATCATCACATGAACTTTAAGATTAAATGAAGTATCGGGCCCATCCAGCCAGATTTAATTCTTCCTGAGAAAAACCTCAAGTACATTTTCAGCCCTTGAGGCAAGTTAAATTATTCCTATCAGTAACATTTCCGACGGAAGTTCTGACTAGTTATTGGTGTGACCAAATAAAGTCCTATACTGAGAGAAGGCGTCGACCTGACATTCCTAGTTACTAGAAATTTAAGCTATTGACACTTTTAACGTTCGTGCCTGGACAATTTTAATGTGACAGAACCAGATATCCTAAAATAAGATGAACCAAGGAAACGTTCTCTGAAGTAGTGAATTCAACCTATCTTTGTGGAGCTGGGGTTCCCTTGGCCAAGACTACCCTGGAGATTCTGTATGTGCATGTCCTAAAAATTGTTTTCCAGAAGTTTTGCTACCAACGCTGTAAGTACGAATGCAAGCTAGTGATCACGGCTGACTGAATAGAGTGAATGCCGGACTGAGTGATTCCTTTATTGTTGTATTTTTGGCACCCATTTTTGCTGTCTTAAATTTCTTTGAATGCATAGTAACACCAAACGGCGGAGCAAGCAGAGACATCAACAACAGAATGAACAAAGCAAGAACAGCCTTTTTTAGTCTAAACAACATCTGGAAGTCCTCTCAGTACAGCACAAGCACAAAATTAGGATTATATCAGAGTTGTGTGCTTTCTGTGCTTCTCTATGGCGCGGAGAGCTGGAGAGTTACAGAGAAGGAAATGTCGAAATTGTTCTCTTTTCACACAACATGCCTAAGAAAAATTCTCCGAATCTTTTGGCCGAATACCATCACCAACCAAGATCTGCTTGCTCAGAGCAAGCAAGAGGAACATGCACACCATCATAGCTGGCAGACGCTGGAGCTGGGTTGGCCATGTCCTCAGAAGGGACCCCGATGCCATCACAAGAACAGCTATGCTTTGGACCCCTGAAGGAAAACGAAAGAGAGGCCGACCAAAAACAACCTGGCGGAGGACTGTGGAGGCTGAGATGCAAAGAATGAACCAGAGTTGGGGGCACTGTACGAAGGATGGCCACCGACCGAGCAAAGTGGAATCAATTTGTTGTTGCCCTACAAGACTCCACCAGGCGTAATGGCCACTGACTGCTTTGACGGTCGGAGGTTAAGGATCAAAGAAGAAGAAGAAGAAATTTTCTTTATGCAAGGTTTTGTTGCTAACAATATTTTCCTTAGGATAGATCAGAGTATCAAAGTCTGTTCATACCTTTAAAGGGAAATCTTAGACTAAAGCATATGTATCCGTGACTCTTTGGAGCTATCACTTTTCTTCTAACAGGACTGTGGGCTATACATCGAGGGAAAAAAGATCATACCAATGGGTTTATCATTCTTGTAGCAATTCATTGACTTTATGACTATTTGTATATGCTGATGTAATTAGTATGTGTTGTGATGGAATTTTTCTGATGATAATTAAAAATTCACTTAAACGTAATCAGCGTGTCGGTCAGCTCGTTCCAAAATATCTATATAAT
Source organism: Oreohelix idahoensis (assembly GCA_024509875.1). Classification (NCBI taxonomy): domain Eukaryota; kingdom Metazoa; phylum Mollusca; class Gastropoda; order Stylommatophora; family Oreohelicidae; genus Oreohelix; species Oreohelix idahoensis. Next base: position 199,888 of record JAMPIV010013706.1, on the reverse strand, counting down.
CACTGTTTTTGTTTTCCACGTCTGTGCGTCTAACTGTCGTCACATGTGGGTGTGTGCACGTGAGTGGTTATATATTATATATATATATATATATATATATATATATATATATATATATATATATATATAGTATATATATATATATATATATAATATAATATATATATATATATATATATATATAATATATATATATATATATATATATTTAGACTGTCTGACTCCTCTAGATCTGTTGTAGAAGATAGGCTGAAAGAGAGAAAAAATCTCGATTTCAGGGACAGCCTCTATTAATTTCTACCATCTCACTCGTGGAAATCTATTTCTATTATTATCTCTCACTGTGGCTATCACTCGTTTCTATTGCTATTCAGAAGGGACCAAACCAAGTCTTAATTCACCTATCACAAATCTACGACATTTATCTTGTCATTTTTTTTTTCTTTTTTTTTTCTTAACCAGCGGCACTTGGGCCCTTCGGCCCAATGACATGTCATTGCGAGATTGGGGAACCTGAGGACTTTCCTTCCAACCCGGTTAGGAGCTTCGCTCTTTCCCATCCACAGAGGGTTTATCACAGGAGCCGTTCAGGTTATTTAGTCAAATTTCCGGTCGTAAACATTCCTTCAAACGCTGACGCCCGGGTTTGAACCATGAACACCTGGTCGCCAGTACAACGCCGAAGCCATTACACCAGCGCGGCTCCCCTTATCTTGTCATAATAGACACATGTTTGCCTACCTTCCTCACATGGGGGGGGGGGGGGGGGTGGTAGTGGAAAAGAGGTATGACATCCGCCTCTATTACTAAAGGTAAAGGGTTCGCTCCGAGTACAGGGAATATAATTTATGAAATTGGTTTTCAGAACCAGTGGTCCTAATGATGTCATACTCCCCCCTGATCATCTGGGTAGTGAGATCGGATACCTAGTCTTCTCTGATTATGTCGAAAAAAATAGGAGGTCCCGTGTGCAAGCTGCGCACGTTTAAAAAAAAAACTGCGTCTCGTTTCAGCACGACGCGTCCTGTTCAACCTAGACACCTTGTTCATCGGTTATATTAGGGCGCGTGTCAAAAAGTATAAAATACCGTATGGTCTAATTGCATCCGTTGCGCACGTTAAAAATCCCTCGGCAGCTGGAAATCGAATAAGTAGGCCATGCGGCCGCTGCTCTGGCAAAATTTGAACATCAGGAAACCTGCTCACCACAAACTTTATAGAATGTGTGATTCCTGTGTACAGACAGGATGCTCGCCGGTGCAACGGAGTTCGTCGTGTGATCTAAGGAAGGAGATCGGAGCACTTATGGAGTTGTCCGTGCGCAATGGAGATTATCCTTAGAACAAAAACCAAACCCTACATAGATACATGTTTGCCTGCCCTATTTTTAATTTGTTGAATAGATATTTGACTCTGTAGTGGCCGGTCATCAATGACGTGATCTTTCCTTACTGAGGATTAATAATGTCTGTAACTTCTGCGTGATCTCTACGACATGTTTCTTCGAGGTTAATTTTTATTATGAACTTAATCTCTTCATGACACACGCCGAGGAAACCTGTTGATAGCATTAAAAGACAATCCTTGTTCTGGAACCCCCAGGGCAAGAGAGGCAGAGGTAGACCAAGAAGCACATGGAGAAGAGAATTGGATACAGAGGTGAAAATAATGAGGAGAACATAGAAAGAACTTGAGATGATAGCACGTGACAGGAGGACTTGGCATGTGTTTTGTGAAGGCCTGTGCTCCTTGGGAGCGGAGGGTAATGAATGAATGAATGAATGAATGAATGAATCTCTTCATGTGATGTCACAAAACAAAACATTCAAGTTCGCTTGCAACATTGGCTGATGTATCAATTGCTTTTACATGATGAAGTTTCTGACCCCATGCACAATCTCATATTAGCCGCCTCTTTGGCTACTCAGAAACCCCGGAAACGACACAGGGCATAGATACACTAGGCCGCATAAAAATTAAAAGGAAGATACACGCGGAACGAACGAAATATTTATTTCTTCAGGGTTGTGACGTATAATGGAAATATAGCCTATAGTATCTGACAGTCTGTCGTGACCTCATAGCTTTCAATGATTTGCTAGCAAATACATGCAGTTACAGCCAGCGTTTACTCACCTTTTAATCCTCGCCTCTTTTCCTTGGACATAAACAAAACGAAGTTGTTTACCAAATTTCGCGACCTGACAGTCATAGCGGGGAGCGAATAGGGTTTGTTTACCAAGTTTCTCACGCGAGCTTATCTGTCAATCATCGGATATCGGACAGATTGCACGTGGGAAAACATCGGACCTTTTGAAGTGAGACGCTTGGGCAAAATTATTTCACCGAGTACCCTTTGATGTTCGTATACACAGGGGGAGTTAACTCTTTGATCTTCAGATACGGGGGAAAATCGCATGGAGCCAGTTACACGGTTTTAAGTTTCTGATGTCGATTAGCAACGCTCGACAGAGCGACCGTGAAAGCCTTTTATCTGGGGAACTTAGTTTTCTGATTTTTGCTATGCCCCATAGTGTGAAAAGTAGCATCATCTATAGATTATACATCCATGACGATATATAAACTGTGTCTTCCGAAACCAGCTATCAGTTATCACTCATAATTTTTCGGATAATCTAAGCACGCTGTAGCTAGAACCATTTTTGCTAGATGTGTTAATAGTATTCGTGGGGATTATCATTCTGATGTTCTGGTAATAAAAATTAGTGCTTAAATGTTAAAGTTTAAAGCTTTTACCATTTTATTCACTTAGAGTTCTAGCTGTTACAACCAGTGAAATAATACCAGATGTTTCAGTTTTAATGTTAATTTTAACCACCTGCTTTCTCATACAAGAAGATACGGCTTAGCTGACGGATATTATTTGCTAGGCGCGACTGATAGTGGTAGGATAGAATTCACATTATATTTCATTTTGTGTACTTATAGTAGGTGACTATTATTTAATGCCATGCAATGACCAACAGACGCCGACAATTTAATAGCTATTAACAACAAGCGATATCTTGTAAGTGCGCGTATGGACAATTAAATAATAATAGACATTGTACGCTGATTGTTAGCACGAGTCAGGGCGGGGAGGGCGCATACCTTCATCCGACCTAGACACGCCGCGCTAGCGCAAGCTGACCGGATAGGAATAGGCTAAGGACACCGTGGGCCTTTTAACTTTAATCAGGACTGACGGAGTGGATAAGAGATCGTCTTGTCCCCTTCTGTGTACATATATGTAGAGATATAGAATAGTAGCATTTTTTCATGATGTTCTTTTATTCTAAGCAGACCTGATCAAGAGCGGCTAGCGGTCTATTTTGGTCCTTTTCTGCATTTACTGATTGATTAATGTTGTCTTTTTCTTGGCTTACGCGTTCCCAAGTTCATTTGTGAACAGGACTGGCCGAAGAGACAAATTAACATTTTTAAATGGTAAACTTAAATGGACTTATCAATACCAGATACTTTTTTCATTTTGTATCAGCCAACTCATTTAACAATTGTAACAGTTTTTAGCAGCTAGATGTTTCAAAATACTGGAAGTATTTTTACCTGTTTGCTTTGAACACAAGATCTCGGTTTCTACACTAACTATTCGAGGTGATATTTGTGCATTCAGGAATATACGACCAAATTTGGCGTCCTCCTCATAAAATCTTATTTGTTATAGAGGATGGACTGGGGCCAACTTGGATAATACCCCTGACATTCTGTATATTCAGGAACCATTGTAATTCCAAAGGGATATCACCAAGAATAGGGTAAGCGTGATTGAGTGGCCACTTTCTGACAGAGAGAGTATGACAGAGAGAGTGAATATTTTTTCTTTCTTACAAGTATTGCACCAACTTTGATTTGGCTTAAACATTGTTTACTTTACTGGGTAGCATTTAGTAGGAACTGTGGTTTTCCTTACTGTCTATTCTGTATCACAGTGTTAACCTTTGACCTTTGGGGTTATTAACTTGTTGGGTTCTTGTCTCAATAAAAGGGAGGGCACATTTATTCTGTTATTTCCTATGTATGTAATTCTGATTTTAATTGATCTTTCTTTAGATATTCGATGTTGTCAAGTTTAATGATAATAAACAACAAAAGAAACTTACCTTTGTGTGTTGGTCAGACCCATACCCAATTAACCATAGTTTTTTTTCACGTTTGTGTGTCTCTTGTAGTAACATAGTTGTGTGTGTGTAGTTAAACTTATATTTATATGTACAGGGAGGGAAAGATTGTCTTGTACTAAATTACAGTCGTATAGATAGGCTGGACTAGAGAAACTACTCATTCCAGAGACAGATCTTCTCCTTAAACTATTCACCCGTTAAATCTATTTCTCACACCATTACCTCTCACGTACTTATCACCATCCACTCTACTCAGACGGGACCATAAATAACTTTAAAACCTATCTAATTTACGACAAGGGTATACAAATATGTATTATTGCTTATTGCTGAGACGAAATTATGCAGCTTAGTGGAAATCGATACGTTTGCATAAACATGATTAATGGTTAAATGTAGAGTATGAGAGTTAAGTCGGAGATTGTGAAGGGTTAACATGATAACATGGAGAAATATACATGAATAAAACATTGCAATAAGACAAAGAGTCAGAATAAAAAAGAGAAAATGTGGTGTGGGAAGGAAAGATAATAAGCAAAAGAGGGAACTAACTGAAGAAAATAAGAATTAAGACCAAAATTGGGGGTGGGGTGTAGGAGAAGGAAGAAGAACAAAAAAATAATAACAAAACTATGATAGGAAGTAGACAACCTGTTGTCTGACGTAGAGGAAGACCAAACAGCACATGGAGAAGAGAAATGGTGACAGACGTGAGAAGGGATACAGAAGACAATGAAAGACCTTGAGCTGATAACGCATGTTAGAACATGCGCCATCAAGTAAATCAGGGTAAATCTGCCTGTCACGTGTCAATGCTCAAGGTCTTTCCATGTTGTCTTTACCTTTTTCAATTCTCCCCATTTCTCTTCTCCCCATTTCTCTTCTCCGTGTGTTTTTCGGCCTGTCTCTACCGCTCTTGCCCTGGGAATTTCAGACTAATTAGTCTTTTAGATTTTCTGTTATTATCTATCTCTGTAAATTGGGAGCCGCGCTGGTGTAATGGCTTCGGCGTTGTACTGGCGACCAGGTGTTCATGGTTCAAACCCGGGCGTCGGCGTTTGAAGAAATGTTTACGGCCGGAAATTTGACTGAATAGCCTGAACGGCTCCTGTGATAAACCCTCTGTGGATGGGAAGGAGCGAAGCTCCTGACCGGGTTGGAAGGAAAGTCCTCAGGTTCCCCAGCCTCGCAATGACATGTCATTGGGCCGAAGGGGCTGAAAGCCCAAGTGCCGCTGGTTAAGGAAAAAAAAAAAAAAAAAAATCTCTGTAAATTCTAAAGATACCGGGTTCGCTCCCAGTACAGAGAATTTAAATGATGAAAATGTTTTTCAGAACGAGTGGTTCCTAATGATGTCATACTCCCCCGTAATTACCTGGGTAGTGAGACTTTGCCTTCTCGGATAAGGGCGAAAACATAAGAGGTCACATGTGCAAGTTACGCACGGTAAACATCCCACGGCAGTTAGAAATTGTACAGATTAGGCATACGGCCGCTACTCTGGCAAAATTGATAACATTAGAAAAACCTACCCGCCACGAAAATATTTATAGAATGTGTGATTCCTCTATTCGCATAATGAGGTCCTCGCCGGTGCTACGGAGCTCGTGCACTGTGCTGAGGTCTTCCTTGTGTGATTTAAGGGAGGAGATCGGAGCACTGCTGGACTTGTCCGTGTGAAATGAAGATGGTCCTTAAAACCATAATGAAAACCATTCAATATTCTCTCTTCTATCTTCCCAACTGTCTTCCAGTCAATATTCTCTCTTCTATCTTCCCAACTGTTTTCCAGTCAATATTCTCTCTTCTATCTTCCCAACTGTCTTCCGGTCAATATTCTCTCTTCTATCTTCCCAACTGTCTTCCGGTCAATATTCTCTCTTCTATCTTCCCAACTGTCTTCCAGTCAATATTCTCTCTTCTGTCTTCCCAACTGTCTTCCAGTCAATATTCTCTCTTCTATCTTCCCAACTTTTTTCCAGTCAATATTCTCTCTTCTATCTTCCCAACTGTCTTCCAGTCAATATTCTCTCTTCTATCTTCCCAACTCTCTTCCAGTCAATATTCTCTCTTCTATCTTCCCAACTGTCTTCTGTCAGACTTGGTATTCTCTTCTTCAGTGTTGTCCATCTACCCACTCTCTTGTCACACACATTCTACTGTGCCATATACCCCCGTCCCCTTTCACTCTGAACACGTTTTATGCCACGGGCTATAAATATTTTACCCTCCTCGCAACTCTCTCAAGCATGTTTACTAATCTTTATATTTCTCTCGAGGTGATCACAATCTCATTATCGGAATCTCCCAGTCACTCCCTCACATATTGCATAACTGACATTCTTCTCACTTTATTCCGCACGGGTTTGCATTATTACTGTCAAAACTTTGAAAGCATTGTCTGCACAAATATGAAATTGCCCAGACACCCTTGTACACCGAGATAATCATAATATTTATTGGGATCTGCTCCCTGGCACGCTATGGTAATCAGATACCAGCTTATCGCGACCAATCTCACCTTTACAAAACGGAACGAACGACTGATACAACAGTTCCCTACAACGCACTGACTGACTGCCTGTTGTCGGTGCCAGATGTAATCTTAGGCGCATTCGTGGTAGGCATTTTTCGCGGATTCTAGTCGGATTTCCTGGCTTTTCTGAAGGTATCTCCGTGCAGGTCGCCAGAGAACAAGACATTTTACAACTGGAAAGTCCCACAAAAATACAAGTTTCTAAATTTACAAACTACGCGTCAGCCGTAACTAATCTCTCTTATTTTCTTCAGCTCCTAAAATTGAAGCATTGTTTATGATTCTCTGAACTCCAACGCAAGGAAACGGTATCTGTTGGTTCAGGGAAGGGAGTGTGCTTAAATAATAATATAATTGGAATGAATGGAATGTACTGAATGTATTGTATTGACCTTGACATTTATTGCGTTAGTACTGAACTCAAAGAAATGTTTCCACTTTACACCGTGTCACCTGTACAGCGTGAAGTAGTGTCGCGGCTTCCCGCCAATCTAATTCTATAGCAGAGTTTCTGAACCGGGGTTCCGCGAAACCCTATGGTTCCGCCAGAGGTCGCTAGGTGGTCCGCGAGAGGTAGTAAACGTCGTTTTTTTAACTTCACGCGCCGGTCGAAGTTAACGCTCACTATGGCGGGCAGTCACCGAGTAGCCCTGGCAAAAGTGAACAGGTTCATAGAAAGAAATCCTTCTCTACGCAAAAGAAAATTGGCAATTTTTATTTGATTATTATATTTACAACTTACTGATCACGCAGCGGAACCATGAGGACTAGATATAATAATTTGTATGCAGGTGTTCCCTGAGACCTGAAAATTATTTCAAATGCTCCTCCAGGATTAAAAGGTTAAAGAAGGCTGTTGCAGAAAAAAGATTATTTGATTTGAAACTAGATCACACATCATCACCACTATTAAATTTCAGCTCCCTAAAACGCATGCGCCATCATCTAATCCGTGGTAAGTCTTCCTGTCACGTGTCAATGCTCAGGGTCTATCCATGTCTTCCTTATCTTTTTCTTTTCTCCCCATTTCTCTTCTCCGTGTGTTCTCCGCACTGTCTCTACCGCTCTTATCCTGGGAATTTCAGAACTAGAACTGTCTGGTAATGCCTTTTACTTCTTCTTCCTCTTCTGTGATCCTCAGCCGCCGACTGTCAAAGCAGTCAGTAGTCATCACGCCCGTTGGCGTCCCCGTAGGGCAGCAACAAACTGCCTCCGCTTTGTTCAGTCGGCGGTCATCCTTCGTACAGTGCCCCAGATCTGGTTCATTCTGTGCATCTCCGCTTCCACAGTTCTCCACCAAGTTACTTTTGGTCGGCCTCTCTTTCGCTTTCCTTCGGGGGTCCATAGCATAACTGTTCTTGTGATGGTCTTTTCTGAGGACGTGGCCAACCCAACTCCAGCGTCTGCCAGCTATGATGGTGTACATGTCCTCTTGGTTACTCCGAGTAAGTAGTTCTTGGTTAGTGATAGTATTCAATGTCTTTTACAGGCTTCCTTAACCATCACGTATGTAGTGTTCAGAAATGTTACAACTTTAAACTAGATCATATGTACGTTGAAAATAAGTTAAAAGACTTTAAGTTAGCTCACATTCATCCAGGGTTGCCAGAGCGCGACTCGCGAGCCACATGCGGCGCTAATTCACCATCAATTGTTATTTTTTTTTATTATTGCGCCCTACGGAGCACGCAGCCAACACTGCACGTGGTCCCCACAGGAAGCCAGCACCAATAATTCACATTGCACCAGTGGTTTTTGTAGCAATTTCTTTGACATGATGAGGTTACCAGCCTCATGCACAACCTCACATTAGTCGCCATGTATGGCATGTCTGATGGGAGTAATAGTCATTGTCTCATCAAAAGACAACGTTAAATATACGCGGTCGGCTAGCATTACGTGCCCGAACATATTCAAAATTGTGAGTCATGTTCCAAAAGATTGTTATACGTTTACCACAGAAACGCTACAAAAATATTACTGTTTAAACAAATTAAGAGGGGAAACCCGAGGCCTGTAAACACTAGTGGTGTCTAGTTGGTAGGGAGGATAGTGTGATTCGCGCCCATAGCTAGGCGGAGGTGCCGTTTTGGAGGTCCTAGGTTCGATTCTCCGGTAAGTCTCTCACTTTGTTTATTAAAATTTTTTTCGCGATTTTTCGTTCCAAAATCTTAGGACTAGATTAAAGTAAATTTTTTCGGTAATACTTTTGAAAAAATAAATCGTTTCTCGATTTTTTTTTTCAACCTATCGGGGGAGGAATTAGTTAAAGATGATTTATCATGTATTTTACATGTTGGCCATGTTTAGTTCTGTTATCAGTTAATCTACGCGCTAACAGTTCTATTAGTGGCCAGCATGATGTACTTGTATTTTACACTTATATAAATGTTAAATGAACGCGATATTAGTCTGACGTCACTTGTATAGGATGACGTGGTTTTGGTGCTAACATAATTTATGCAAACCGTTAGATGGGGCCTTTCTCGTTTTGTGGATTTCGTCCAAGAAGGACATCGAAGCTGTTGCTTCTTAATTTTGAGGATTATCTACTCTTCTACGTGGCTGTATATTGTACGAAGGTCGCCACTGATATTATATAAAGATTCCGAACAGAAGGATTGAGTTCGAGGAAGTATTTGTTACAAAGAAGTATTGCTATCGCAATTTAAAATACATAAATATTAACTCCACGTCTGGGGTTCGATACTTCAGTGATGGCACTGCGTAGTAAATATTCCAGATGTGTGATGTTCCAAGGAGGAATGTAGGAGCTTTCAAATCATTAATGTATTCTATGCTTTCAAATGAACTTGTTTAATGCATAATAAATATGCCTGTATTTGTGGACCCAAAAATCAACTAGTTGTTGGAGTCCGAGCATGAACTGTAATTTTCTTGACAACCTCAAACCATTCGCAAACATCCATAAGCACGATGCTCAAGATATTAACCTTCCATAATAATTCACTAAAACAAGCCTCAACATCTTATCATTATCATTAAATTGCACCAGATGGATTTGATTCTCTAACCCAATACACTTTGGAATTGAATTATTCCTTTAAAAAAATAGAGCATTAAAATATTAACTCAGCACACCCACATGTTAGCAAATACGCTCTCTCTGAAATATGCCTTTAAATTCCATTCAATGGCAAACACAGGGGAGATAACTCATCCATAAGATTATAGTCAAAACCGACATCAAGGGGAAAAAAGTAATGTTCAGTCTTACCAGTTAATTATACTCATGAAAAATAACAATCTATAATGATATTACATACATGTAATAGAATGTAATCAATATAAATATATATATCTCTCACCTACTCGGTTGTACTTTTGCGAAAAAGCGAAGCTTTGTCAAAATCAAGTCTTACGCCTAAGCACAGGCTGCTTTCACTCGAGTTGAGTTCTTTCGTGACCAAAGTTTTTGGATGCAGTGCTAGACAATTGTTAATTCTCAGACTAAATACTGAGACCAGCGAAATCCCATTTTTACCAAAGACAGATTTATGGGATCACCCACCCATTTTCCATCTTAAAATAATTAGCTCCGGGACACTCTTGTCATCTGAACTATGTTCCAAGGAAATACGGTACTTTACAGTAGTGTGAAATCTAATTTCAGAGTTCTCTTATTGCGAAGATGTCCCTGCATCTATTCATTCATTCATTCATAACCCTCCACTCCCACAGGAGCATAGGCCTTCAACAAACACATGCCAAGTCCTCCTGTCACGTGCCATCATCTCAAGTTCTTTCCATGTTCTCCTCATCATTTTCACCTCTGTTTCCAACTCTCTTCTCCATGTACTTCTTGGTCTTCCTCTGCCTCTCTTGCCCTGGGGGTTCCAGAACAAGGACTGCCTTGTAATGCTATCAACAGGTTTTCTCAGTGTGTGTCCTATCCATCGCCATCGTCTTCTTCTCATTTCTTGTTCCACTGGCACTTGTCTAGTTCTTGTCATCAGTTCCACGTTCGTAACCTTGTCATACCATTTTAATCCCTCTATTCTACGCAAGCACCCATTTATGAAAGTCTGTAGCTTTTTGGTTGTTGTCTTTGTTGTTCTCCATGTCTCTGAGCCATACAATAGGACTGACTTCACATTTGAGTTGAAGATTCTTATTTTCGTGTTGGATCCTATTTCTCTTGATCTCCATATATTTCCCAATGCAATGAAAGCTCCTCTTGCCTTTTGTATTCTTATTTTGATATCGCTGTCTGTCCCTCCAACTTTGTCTATATTACTGCCAAGATATGTGTATGATTCTACATCTTGTATTGGTGTTTCTTCAAGTTCAACCCTGTTATCATTACCTGCATTTATTCGCATTATTTTTGTCTTTTCCCTGTGTATTTTCAGACCCAATTGCTGTGACCTCTCATCAAGTGTTTTCAATTTGTCCTGCATCTGATTACGGCTATGGGACAGAAGAGCCAAGTCATCAGCAAAATCCAGATCATCCAACTGCTTAGTCAGAGTCCACTGGATTCCATTTCTGTTGTGTGTTGCCGATGATCTCATAACCCAATCTATTGCCAGCAAGAAAAGAAATGGAGACAAGAGGCATCCCTGTCGCACTCCTGTTCTTATCCCAAACCGTTCTGTAAGCTGTCCTTCGTGAAGAACTCTGCATGTCATGTCTTCATATGTTTTCTTTATTAAATTAATGATCTTCAGGGGAACTCCATAATGCCTCAACAATTTCCAAAGTGATTCTCTGTCTACACTGTCAAATGCCTTTTCGTAGTCCACAAATCCGATGTATAGTGGTGAATTCCATTCCAGACTTTGTTCAACTATTATTCTCAAAGTGGCTATCTGGTCTGTACATGATCTGTTTTGTCGAAAACCTGCTTGTTCATCTCTCAGTTTCTTGTCTATGGACTCTTTTAATCTCTCAAGGATAATCCTGTTTAATACTTTTCCTGGCACTGATAGTAACATTATTCCTCTATAATTTGTGCACTCTTGTAAATTTCCCTTCTTAGGCAACTTAACCAGATATCCTTCCTTCCATTCTGCTGGTATCTCTTCCTTTTCCCAGACTTTACCAAGTAATTTATATAACATCTCTGTAGCCGTGTCGATATCTGCTTTGATGGCCTCTGCTGGAATGCCATCAGGTCCAGACGCTTTTCCATCTCTTAGAAGCTTTATGGCTTTCTTTATTTCTTCCTTCGTTGGTCTTTCACCGTTAATTTGTAGCTCTTCTTCTGCTGGCTGGATGTCCGGCGGGTTTTGTGGAGCTGGTCTATTGAGAAGGTCCCCAAAATATTCTGTCCCCCTCTTCATTTGCTCTTGTATATTGCTGAGCAGTTTCCCATTCTTGTCTTTTATGAGGCAACTTGTTTGCTTGTATTTCCCTGTTAGCTTCTTTGTGCTGCTATACAGTTCTCTCATATTTCCTTTGGCTGCAGCATCTTCTGCCTCTCTTGCCAACTCCTCAATATACTTCCTCTTGTCTCTTTTGATACTTCTTTTTACTTCTTTGTTTGCTTCTGTGTACACTTCTTGAGCCTTGGCTTTGGAACTTCTGGTTTTGCTTGTGTTTAACTCTGCTTTCTTGTTTTTTCTGTCTTTTATCTTATTGATGGTTTCTGTTGTTATCCATGCTTTTTGTTGTCTTTCCCTTTTCCCCAGTATTTCTTCACATGTCTCCTTCCATACAGTTTTGACCTGCTGCCAATAGTCTTCTGTATTCTCTACATCTTCCAGCTGTTGGAGCACTTGGAATTTGTTGGATACTGTGACCGCAAATTTGTCTCTTGTTTCTTGATTTCTTAGCTGTCCTACATTATACTGTTGTCTATAATTTTGCATTGTTGCATATCTCTTGAGTTTCATTTTTATTTTGGCTATCAGAAGATGGTGATCTGATGCCACATCTGCTCCTCTGTATACCTTTACATCCTGCAATGATGATCTAAACTTCTTGTTTATGCATATATGATCAATCTGATTTTCTGTTCTATGATCTGGTGATATCCATGTTGCTTTGTGTATTCTCTTATGTGGAAACATGCTTCCTCCTATAGCCAGTTGATTTGAAGCACAGAAGTTTGCGAATAGTTCTCCATTTTCATTCATTACTCCTAGCCCATGTTTTCCCATGACTTCTTCAAATCCGGTGTTGACTGTACCTATCTTTGCATTCATGTCACCCATCAAAATTGTGATGTCTCTTCTTTTTACTTTATCCATAATTTCCTGTAGTTTAGTATAAAATGCTTCTTTCACAGACTCTTCTTTGTCATTAGTTGGTGCATAACATTGGATGACATTTACATGAATTTTCTTTTTAGCTGTTTTGAAAGTAGCTGTTATTATTCTGGGTCCAACAGCTTCCCATTCAATGAGTGCTTTCTGTGCTTCTTTAGATAACATAAGAGCTACCTGTTGCGTGAGAAATTCTCGCAACATCGTTTTATTACAATATATATTTTATAACGCAAGGGCAACAACTGCTTGAAATTTATAGTCACTTTTCTCGGTAAGCAGTTGTCTCCTCGCGTTGGTATTGAATGCAGTTAAGTTTGCTATGCTAGGCCGTTTTCTCAGAAAACGGTTGGCAACCTGTTGGGTTATCCTTTTAAGGTAATCATTCTTACGCTGGTTCGTAGTAAAGGTCCTTGCGTCTTAAGTTCTGAGCGGTGGTCATTTTGCGCTGGACTGCGCATGACTGGTCTTGCTTCTTGGTCGATCAATTTCCGCCCACCAGTCAGTGAGCGATTTTGAATAGCTAGAAAGATGCCTCGCTGAGAGGGGATCTCCGCTATTTTTTTGTTCTGTCAGGAATGTGAAGTCCTCTTAATGGATATTTCGTTTATTCGAGATAATACCTCTAGTGTATTTCCACATGCCGGGAGGCGTAATATTTCTGTGTATTTCCTGAAGGCAAGGTAAATTAACTTTTCATTAACTCTATCGATTTTTGGTCGTGAGCGATTTTTGATTCATAGCCTGTCTTCGAAAGGCGTCGTCACGAGATGTTTTCCCAGCTCACATGTCGCTGTATTGTACTGCATCGGTTGATGCATGTCCCAGGGACCATTACTTGCTACTTTGTTACATGAACTAGGTTTGGAAAACCTTTGTTATCTAGAGGATATTTTTGAGGACATTATTTATACTTCGGCAGACGTGCCTGTCTTGCTGAAGTCAGATTAAGGAGAGTGAACTGATCTCATACATCTGGTTATCTTCTGGCTAAGATAGAAAGGGATGGAGAATTTTCCCGACTACATTACAGCCTTATAATGTATTGACATGCCTGTGAATTACCTTTATTATGATGCTGTCTACCGTCCATTGCTATACTGACATTGTTGCTGTGATAATGACTGTCTGATGTACCTACATATTCGCGTATACATTTTGTCACTGTGGCGTCCACAATAAATGATACAGAAAAACGTCACTAGCTGTTACAAGCATCATTGACTTTATACGTCGTGAGTTAACTGACGTCCTTGTGTGGATTGCCCTGTTTTTGTATGATCATTGTTTGACTGTACACCATCTACACACTTCACAAAACCAGACCACGGGCACCATCACTCACCTCATGGTGCACGCGTCATTTGGCGGCCAATTACTCAATCATAATATAAATTGGGCGTCATCATTTGGTGGCCATAAGCTGGTTTGATCTGGTACCAGCAAACACGGGGTCCCTTACCCACTTCATTTTCAACAAGAATTCATCAGCATCCTTCAAGAAATTAACATTCTTCAAGACAGTCAACATCTTCAAAATTTTCAAAGTACTCGGCGTTGCCCGGTAAATGTCAAAATTGCAATTTTTGACTGAAACAGAAATTTGACAGTACCCGGCGTTGTTACATGTTGCCGGATAACTCGGACTGCTGTTTTCTTTTACGCAAGTCAAGCAAGTTGCTGCTGTCAAGGTTCCAGTGCTGTCGTTTTTTGTGAAGGTCAAGTGCCGGTTGAAACGGGTTGTTTTCTGAAGAAGGCCAAGTACCGATTTCCATCAACTTACTTTTGGATAAGAGGGTCAAGTGCCGAAACAACTCAACATACAGTATTTCAGAAGCTCTAGTACCATCGTGTTAGCAGTGGAAGCAGTTCAGATGTGCCATCATCGTTGGAGCTTCGCTCTTTAGGACGTTGATTGACATCCGTTTTTTCTGCTGTTCTACGATTGGAAGCCTATAAGTTAAGTGGCCTGTTTGTACGTAAACTGTGCCCTTATACTTCTGCTGAGTCTTCTGTGTATCATCTCATTCTATTGTTATATGTTATTCGTATATTTATATGTTTATATTTCAGCGGGTTCTCGGTTGGGTGGTGTCTCCCTTAGATCATGCCACGTCATAGAGGTCGTCTATTGTGAGCGTTTTCTGTAGGGTGAGCAAATTTCCGATACTGGAATTTGCTAAGCGACTTCTGTTGCTATTTATGTTAGTTGTGATGACATGTATTAATATTGTTTTCGTTATTATTTCGCATTCTTTAGTTTTGTTTTGATTTGTTTGTATTTGTTAGCCTACTCTTGACTATAGTTTAGTTTCATACAACATTTTTGTTTATACACTGTGGTGTCATGTATTTTGTTTAATTCTATCGCAGATATCGTCACATTTTTTGTGATATTTCATTAATTTCTGCTTTATTTTTAGTTGATTTCTGCGAACGTTTTTGTATTGTTGGTGATCTTTGTTATTGTTTACATTGTTATTGTTTACATTGTTTGCATTGTTTACATTTTCAATGTTTACATTCTGCATGTGTTTACATAGTCATTGTTTACAGTTATAGTAATTAGTTAATGGGCTATGCTAATGCACTGTTACTACTACACTGATGATAAATGAATGATGAATAGTGTCGTGCACTATTGAATGAGAAGTGCACTTATGATCAAGAATTGAGTGTTGATATTTCATATACAAGTTCTTTGATTGGAGACTTGTTTCCCACAGAGACTGGGATAATATAATGTGATGTGAATATACAAGTGCTTAATTAAGACTTGTTACACTTAGGTTTGAAATAAATTAGTTAATTATTTCAGGTTTTTGAACTCATATTATTACTCATCATGTCTACATTTGAGCACTTTATTGAGCAGGGTAAATTGCTTGGGAAGACTGGTGATAAGTTAGAAGAATTTGCAACTGCTCGATATGATAAAGCAATGGAAGCTGAACAAAAGAAACTGCAGATGCAGGTGGAGGAAAAAAGATTCCAAATGGAAATGGAAAAACAAAAAAGGGAATCAGAAGCTGAGGAAAGAAAACTCCAGCTAGAGGCTGAAAATAAAAGACTTGAAAAAGAAGCTGAGAATAAAAGACTTGAAAAAGAAGCTGAGAATAAAAGACTTGAAAAAGAAGCTGAGAATAAAAGACTTGAAAAAGAGGCTGAGAATAAAAGACTTGAGAAAGAAGCTGAAAAAACTTCAAATAGAGGCTCAGGCTGAGGAAAGAAGATTACAGAGAGAGTCTGATGAGAGGAAAGAGAAAGCAAAAATGGAACATGAAGAAAAGGTCTTAGCTTTAGAGTTGGAAAAATTGAAATTGATGAACATGAGTAATGGTAATGATTCAAACAAGGGTTCATCTTCTGGTAAGGCTAATAATGATACTTTTAAGATTAAGTTACCAACATTTAGTCCTTCCAGTGATGACATAATGTTCTATCTGGACAGATTTGAACAAGCATGTACAGCTCATAACATAGACAAAGCAAAATATGTTTATCAGTTATCAGGGATACTGACAGGTAAAGCTCTAAGTATATTAAATATGGTGGATGAACCTGACAAGAACAATTATGAGGTTGTCAGGGCCGCTTTGTTAAAGAAATATCAGCTTAACGAAGACGGCTATCGTCTACAATTTAAAAACATGGTACCTGAAAATGGAGTTGAATTCTCCGAGTTTATTGCAAGAATACGCATTACTTTCTCACGATGGGTTGAACTATCTAAGACGGAAAAAACTTATGAAGGACTTATGGACTTAATACTTAGAGACAAAGTCATGTCGTCTGTCAATGAGTCTTTCCTTGCTTTCCTTCATGAACGTAAACCTAAAACAATAAAAGAAATGGAAGATTTCTGTTGCCAATATGTAACTGCGCACCCACACATAACCATGGGTAACTCTAAGGTGAAAGAAGGTTTACCAGTTGCTTCGGCAGCACCGTATGGTCAAAACTTTGCTCGTAGATCCCAACAAAATTTTGATAGAAAGGGCAGCGGTAATTTCTGTCAAAATCATGGAAATCAATTTCATGGTGATTCTTCTTCGAAGAATTGGAGACAACCTGATAGTACTCGTTACTATCACCCTAATAATTATAGGCATTTCAAAAGAGGATATGGTAATAGAGGTTATTCCTGCCGAAGACCTCAAAACCAAACAAATAGATGTTCGCATCAATGTGAACATGATAGTAATCGTGGAAACTGGAATTCGAATCATGATAACAATTACAATAGAGACAATAATAACTGCAGAGATAATAATAACTCTGATAACTTCAGAGGTAATAATAGTCGCGGTAGGTCTCAACACAAAAAAAAAGAGATATCAGCAGGCTAATTCTGTACAACAGGAAACTGAGGGAGCCTGTAATCATGTTGTTGATAATAAAAACTTTGACGCTGTCACTGGTTCTACTTTTGACTTTGAGAGAGCAAACAAATGCCCCCAATGCAGTACTTTATTCGAACCGGGTACCATAACTACTTTGAGTTGTGGTCACCCTCTTCCCGCTCTTCCTGCTGCTGTTGCGCATGACGGGAGGGGTTCTTTAATCCTACATAATGGTCTTGTTAATGATACTCCGGTCTCACTACTTTTCGATTCCGGATGCACCACTATTGGTGTTAGACAATCGCTTGTAGATCCATCTTGTGCTACAGGAAAGGTTATTAAATGTGTCACATTTGGCGGCACTCTAGAAAAATATCCTACTGCTGTAATTCGCATTGCCACTCCTTTCTTTACTGGAGATGTGCATGCTTGTCTCTTACCTAATCCTATTGCGGACCTTATTATTGGTCGTATTCACGGAGTTAGGGAGTGTACCCCACAGCAGATTGCTGCTTGGGAAGATAATAACATGCAAGCTACAAATGCAGTGGTTACAAGAGCACAAGCTCTACAAACACCCGAAACTTCACTGAATAGTGATAATGAAGTTGATAGCCAAGATAGTCACTTAGTAATCACTCGTGACTCTTTCATAAAATTGCAAGAAGAAGATCCTTCTTTAAAAAAATTCTTCATTCTTGCGAAGAAAGGTGATCCGAATCAGGATACAAATAGAAAATCTTGGATTGCAATGAGAAACGGCGTACTTGTACGTATGGTACAAGATTCGACTACGTCGGCGCATTCGCAAATTCTTGTTCCCAAGAGCATGAGAGTGCAAATATTGCAACATGCTCATGACTCGCAATGTGCTGGACATATGGGTTTTGCCCGTACGAAGTCGAGAGTCCTTGCGGCTTTCTTTTGGCCTTTTGTCAACAAGGACATTCGTATTTACTGCCGATCATGCAAGGTATGTCAGGAGGTCAAATCTAGAGGACCACGACATGCTGCGCCTATCCAGGCTGCTGACATTCCTATTCGGCCGTTTCAGAAAATGGCCATAGATATTATTGGCCCTTTTAAGGTCAAGTCGGCCAGAGGACATCAGTTCATCCTTACATGTGTCGATATGTGCACACGTTGGCCAGAGGCTATCCCTCTTAAGAGCATATCTACTACAGATATCGCAGATGCTCTTTGGTTGATATTTTCTCGCTTGGGGTTCCCCAGAGAAATATTGTCAGACCATGGCACTCAACTCATATCGGACACTATGTCACAGGTAATGTCTACCTTACATATTGAACGATCTCTCAGTAGTATCTACCATCCTATGTCTAATGGGTTAGTTGAGCGTCTGAATAGAACGCTCAAGACTTTGCTTGGTAAGATAACTGAAGATCATCCTCAAGATTGGGACAGGGTTTTACCCGCGGCTCTCTTTGCCTATAGAGAAGTCCCTAATGAACACACAGGATTTTCTCCCTTCGAACTTGTCTTTGGCGCGCGTCCGCGCGGCCCTATGTCTTTATTACACGATCTCATCACTGCCGATGATATTAGCGATGAAACTCAATCCTCATATGAGTATGTCATTGCTCTTAGACAAAAGATCATTGAGGCATGTAAGCTAGCAACTGCTTCATCAGAAATTGCTAAAGAGAAGGCAAGGCAGTTTGCTAACAAGAATAGATGTCTACGACAACTTTGTCCAGGTGACAAAGCATTCGTCCTACTCCCCAGTAGGGAAAATAGACTTCTTATTGCATGGAAAGGTCCGTATGCAATAGTCTCTCGGATTTCCGATGTTGACTATGTGGTCGATATTGATGGAAAGCATAAAACTTTCCACATAAACATGCTTTCGGAATTTCACGAACGTCCGGACTATTTGCTGCCTATTTTCCAGGCAACGGATGATGCTCCTGCACCTCACGGTCATTATTCATCCCTGTCTGTCATACAGGATGAGGAATCTACCTTCTCTGATGTCAATCTTCCCCTTCCAGTGGTTCCATTACATTCCACGGAATCTTGGAAAAACGTTTCTGTTTCTCCTAATCTTTCTGGTGACGAACATCGACAAGTCTCGTCGATGTTACAAACATTTCAGGATGTTCTCACTGACATTCCTGGACACACAGATGTCATAGAACATGACATAATTCTTACCGACAATAATCCAATTAGGGTTAGGCCTTATCCTATCCCTATACACTTTCAGTCGCAAGTGGAAAAGGAATTGGATGAAATGATTCAATTAAATATAATTGAACCATCGACTTCACCATATTCTTCTTCCATGGTTATTGTCCGGAAGAAGGATAAGAACATACGAATTTGCGTTGATTATCGCAAATTGATTCAGGTCACAAAGTTCGATGCTGAACCGATGCCTTTGTTAGAAGATCTACTGATTAGACTTTCTAATTCTAGATTCTTCACTAAACTTGACTTGTCTAAAGGTTATTGGCAAGTGCCTTTAGCAGAGCATGCCAAACCTCTTACTGCTTTTTCTACACCTAGGGGTCTATTTCAATGGAATGTTATGCCTTTTGGTCTCATGAACGCCCCTGCCACTTTCGTTCGCATGATGCGTCGAATTCTGTCACATCGTTCGGATGTCATCGCATACTTAGATGACATCTGTCTCTTCAGTGATACCTGGGAAGATCACTATTTAGGGTTATATGACTTACTGTCCACTCTACGTGAGAATAATTTGACAGCAAAACCTTCTAAAGCTTTTGTTGGTTTTGGTGAAATCTCTTTCCTGGGTCATCGTGTTGGTCATGGTCTCTTGAAGACAGAAGACCACAATACTTCCAAAATACTGAACATCTCTGTTCCTAAAACGAAGAAACAAGTTAGGAGTCTCTTAGGTTTAATTCAATTTTATGGGAGATTTATTCCAAATTTATCTTCGATCATGGCACCTCTCTCAACATTGTTGAAGAAAGGTTCGCCTAATCTGGTCCGTTGGTCTGAAGAATGCCAATCTTCACTAGACCAAATCAAGAATATATTTTCTTCTCCTCCCATCTTAAGATTACCTACTCTTGATAGGACTTTTGTTCTTCGGAGTGATGCTTCATCCACTGGGATTGGAGCAGCACTGACGCAAGAATATGCAAATACTCTGCATCCTGTTATGTACATTTCTAGAAAACTAAATGCGGCAGAGAGGAACTACTCGGTTTTAGACCGTGAGTTGTTAGCGATGGTTTGGTCAATTCTAAAACTACAAAGATTCCTCCTGGGCGCACATTTCATTCTAGAGACTGATCAGAAAGCTCTTACAGCTATTCAGACTAAGAATTTGAAGAGTTCGAGATCCACTCGATATGCTATAGCTCTTCAACCTTTTCACTTCACGGTACGAGCTATCCGTGGTGCGGATAATGTGATGGCTGACATTTTGTCTAGATGCCCACATGACTCCAACTAATACTTCTGTCCTATATTTCCATATATTACAGAGTCATAACACACCTATATTACTACAATAGATTAGCACATCTGTACTCACTTTATATGTACACACTATCGTGCTTTGTTATCATCTTCTTCTGTTCGTTTTTTAAGATGATAGAGGAAGACTGAGTGGTTAATATAAGGGCCGTTAGTTTACTAAACAGCCACAATTATTAATAATGTATTGTACCTTATGAAGCATATTAGTTATTAATTAGCATTATATTGCTTGTACTTTCTCAGAATGTCATTGATGAGCTGAGGACTTACCTTACTATTATCAAGCATGACGAGTTCTAGATTGTGTACTTACCCTCGGAATGCCAGAGGATATGTCCTGGATCGTCATGTAGTTTAACTTTACTATGTACTTATGTCATTACATGTCAAATAATGTACTATTTAAATTTTCCTATCAGATTTGTACATCCATTTTTAAAGACAATATTAGATTATGCTATTTATTGATGTCTATGGTAACTTGCATACGTATATTGTGTTTACATGCTAACGTGATGTGTGTTGGTGACACCTCCCCGATGTGAATATTTTTTGAGACATATTTATTTTTCTGTTGAGGTATATCCTCACCAGACACTATATTTAGCCTCATGTTAGGCAATTTAATTAATTATCAGCGCATAATTCGTGCGTTTTGAGCCGCTTATCGCATGCTCTTTGATATTTTAAAAAAAAAATATGTTCCACATTTTTTTTTTATCGGGAGGAGGTGGTGATATGTTGCGTGAGAAATTCTCGCAACATCGTCTTATTACAATATATATTTTATAACGCAAGGGCAACAACTGCTTGAAATTTATAGTCACTTTTCTCGGTAAGCAGTTGTCTCCTCGCGTTGGTATTGAATGCAGTTAAGTTTGCTATGCTAGGCCGTTTTCTCAGAAAACTGTTGGCAACCTGTTGGGTTATCCTTTTAAGGTAATCATTCTTACGCTGGTTCGTAGTAAAGGTCCTTGCGTCTTAAGTTCTGAGCGGTGGTCATTTTGCGCTGGACTGCGCATGACTGGTCTTGCTTCTTGGTCGATCGATTTCCGCCCACCAGTCAGTGAGCGATTTTGAATAGCTAGAAAGATGCCTCGCTGAGAGGGGATCTCCGCTATTTTTTTTGTTCTGTCAGGAATGTGAAGTCCTCTTAATGGATATTTCGTTTATTCGAGATAATACCTCTAGTGTATTTCCACATGCCGGGAGGCGTAATATTTCTGTGTATTTCCTGAAGGCAAGGTAAATTAACTTTTCATTAACTCTATCGATTTTTGGTCGTGAGCGATTTTTGATTCATAGCCTGTCTTCGAAAGGCGTCGTCACGAGATGTTTTCCCAGCTCACATGTCGCTGTATTGTACTGCATCGGTTGATGCATGTCCCAGGGACCATTACTTGCTACTTTGTTACATGAACTAGGTTTGGAAAACCTTTGTCATCTAGAGGATATTTTTGAGGACATTATTTATACTTCGGCAGACGTGCCTGTCTTGCTGAAGTCAGATTAAGGAGAGTGAACTGATCTCATACATCTGGTTATCTTCTGGCTAAGATAGAAAGGGATGGAGAATTTTCCCGACTACATTACAGCCTTATAATGTATTGACATGCCTGTGAATTACCTTTTTTATGATGCTGTCTACCGTCCATTGCTATACTGACATTGTTGCTGTGATAATGACTGTCTGATGTACCTACATATTCGCGTATACATTTTGTCACTGTGGCGTCCACAATAAATGATACAGAAAAACGTCACTAGCTGTTACAAGCATCATTGACTTTATACGTCGTGAGTTAACTGACGTCCTTGTGTGGATTGCCCTGTTTTTTGTATGATCATTGTTTGACTGTACATCATCTACACACTTCACAAAACCAGACCACGGGCACCATCACTCACCTCATGGTGCACGCGTCATTTGGCGGCCAATTACTCAATCATAATATAAATTGGGCGTCATCACTACCCCTTCACTGTGGTATGAACTTTCGTCTTCATGTCCTGAGGACAGCACCAATTCACCTGTGATGAGTTTCTTCCTGTCTACCCCCTTCCACTTTGTTTCACACATTCCCAAAACCTCGATTTTGTATTCCCTCATTTCTGCTGCCACTTGCGCCACTTTCCCTTGTTCGTTTAATGTCCGAACATTCCAGGTGCCAAATCTGGAAGTTCTCATAGAAGAAAGAAGGTTAGTCAGCAACACAGACTCCTTTCGGCTTTCTCTGTGTTGCATCATACGCCTCCCCGCGAGAGGACCTTCCCCTGTCTTGGATGGCTGTGTTTTATTTTCTTTATTTGACTTGTCCATATTTGTTGAAGTTTTTTGTGGTTTAAATTTTTTACAGGATGGGGTAACCGGCCCCATGCCCAACCCTCCTTAGTCGCTTTCTACGACATGCTTGGCAGGGGACAGTGTTACTATTCTTTGCTCCCCTTTCGGGCCCCGGTAACACACGGGTGCCTGCATCTATTACCGTCCATTAAACATACATTTGTTCATTCATACGGAGGAGAGGTCTGAGCGGATGAGTGAAAGTTAATACACTGGGCAATTATGAGTGTAGGTGGTCTTGAGACCGGTTAGTGCAAGGTCGCTATGTGACAGAAGGGATCGTTAAGGTAAGAATAGGAATTCAATGTCTACACATTTAAAGAAATAAAATGAAGGAACTAAGAAGAAGAGAAAAATAAACCGAGAGAGCGAGAGAACAAAATCTCGTCTCGTCACACATGTATTATATTTATTTATGTATAATATTATTTTAGAATTGTTCTGCAGATAGACACCTGTCTTGTCTCGCTATTCCTAATCAGAACTGATCCATGTATCATTCATATACATGCAAACATCTGAACATTCTCATTCGTGTACACGTAGGCTTGTGGACCCTATGACCAAAGGCTAGCCACTTGTCACGTATTGTCCCCAGGTTCATTCGTGTCATACTTCACCAGAGGTCTAGAATACTAGATCAATAAGTTCATTCCTGGACCAACACAGGAGCATCATATATTGTCATCTAGATTCGCGCCTTAATCCCCATCAGTGCTTGGTGGTCTAATGCAAGACTTTCAACTGACACTGCTGTGCATTATTCATATAGGACAGTCACAGCACTTCAATGTTAAGTACTCTATGTGAAAACATTATGTCAACAATTGTGAGGAGTCAAAGCAAAGTGACTAGTGTGTAGGGATGAGAAAAACAGCTCTCCACTACTATGATAGACAAGAGATAACTTTAGTAATAACGGAATATTTGAATGAACATTTGATATTATTTTGAAGATTCCAGAAAGGACTTCTTAATTAATTACTGAGTGAAACTCAACTATTAAGTACATTTGTAATTAAATTTTACCTCTACACCTCACGGTAGAAGGGGAACAACTAAGTAAGTAGTAAGTAATTAAATTTTATTCATTCACTTTTTCATCATTTCATCATCCATACATTGCACAGGAAAGAACCAAAAGATAGATGTAAATAATAAAGGTTTCATTAATTGTAATTCTCTGACATCACATTTATAATGTTGCATTTTTGAGTTCTAATGAATTGTTGGTTATCATAGGTTAGTTACATAGCGAAGGCGGCATCTTAGGCTCTATCTTTAATCTGATTTTTATCTGAAGTAGAGACCTTCACAGTCGTGACTATCCTGTGATACCAGTGCTCTTCTCTGACACTGGGACTATATTCTTGTCAGACAGAATTCTTCTTCTGTTCTTTCAATAACTACTACTGCTACCACACTCATAAAAACCTTTCGCTACATTAGGCAATGCATATTTTCTAACTGCCGCCTTATCTCCAAAAAACTTCTGTCCATCCATATCGGGCCACTGCGAACAACATGTTTGTATATCTTCCCAGACAAGAAGTCTGGATTAACAATAGGGATGTAGCTCAGTGTGAACTTTTACTCTGTCTGGAGCGGCGACAAAGAAAAAAAGTCAATGTATCAACTTCTATTGGCACAAACAAAGTCATTGTTGTGTCAAAACAGGTCAAGCGATCACGGTAATTAGTAAAAAAAAGTAAGAAAATTGCACAAAATATGACCAGAAAACCTTGAACTATGAAAGCATTAAACAATGAATACAGGAAGAATTAACACGTAAGAAGAGTGGTAGATAATAATGTCGGAGTGGAGTGAAGACCACAGAAAAGAACGAACTTATTTCGTAACAACATGTCTCTTTCTCCCTCTCTCTTTCTCTCTCTCCCGTGTTATTGTATCTCTTTATCTCTGTCTCATTTTCCCTCTATTTCGCTCTCTCTCTGACCTTTCGTCAAACACGCTTGACATAAAAACAATTCTCTGTGTCTGAATGTCTATCCAACTTTGCCAGTTACAAGTCTCTCTCTTTCTCTCTCGCTCTCTCTCATTCGTGACACTGTAACACTAGTTCGTTTTAAATGTCGTTTGTATTACTTTCACACGTCCTTTCTCGTACAATAACACAGTGTTTCTCAACCAGTGTTCCTCTGAACCCTATTTCCACAATTCATCTTTAGGGGTTCCGCGAACAATGGTGGAATAAATAAATAAACACATTTTTAATACCACAAGTCTATCTTATTTAGGGTTGTAATTAGTGCATGCGTCTATGTCTGTTCACTACTTTATCGATACATATCACACGCAAGTAATAATATATAAGTTTGTTTGATCAGTAACTCACACCCCAGTTATTTATTTATAATTAAAGAGACAGTTTTCCGCCGCAGTACTAGTAATAGTATTACAGTGCACCTTAGTGTTCTACTTTCACTCTGTTTATCAGTATTCATATTAAGTGAGAGTGGCTCTGTTATCAAATCTGTCTAACAGCGTGTAGTGTGCTGTTGCAGATTGACTATCATGTGCGTGTTTAACAGTGTGTAATAAAGTCTAGCGTATTATGAAAGCTCTGCTTGGTTAGTCTTATATCAGCAGCAAGTATAACCTTGTGCGCTAGTGTCACTGCAATAATGTTATTAGTTTTAAGTGATAGTGCCTTAGCTTTCTATGTAATTGAACAATGTGTTAAACATTCGTCTCTCGGTGGTTCTCGTGATTAGTAAAGTGTTTGGGTTCCAGATGGGATCAGATTTATACACCTGAGTTGTTTATGCCCACCTACTCGTCTGAGGTAGTTGGTAGAACCTCAAAGTCCAGACTCTTTACTGAATAGCCCCACGACAGGCATGTTTCCTTAAAAGCTATTTCATTACACAAGATACAAAAATAAAGCTGGAAAACTGTTTTGCAACGATACAACAAAGGTACGTAAAATGTTCCAACTAACCAGAATTATTTTTACTTGCTTTAATCAGAGAATCACCACCATTCATCTTCAGTTCAGCAGTTAAGAAACAACATATTTTCGATACTGAAACAATGGTGTACTGACGGCTGTTCTTTTCTAAGAGCCCGGAACATTTATCTTTTGAACCACTAGCTAGTGTATCTAAAAAAATCATATGGTGAACCGTAGTGTTGTTTTATATTCTAAAGCTAATTAAATTGTTTTTTTCTTCCGCTAATTGCCAAAATAACATTTTTATAATTCTAATTGCTTCAACTTGCCTCAGGAATAACAGTTGACGGTCCTAAAAATCAAAACTTGTTCTTGTAATGACCAAAAACAACCGACCTGCCTTGACTTCTGATTTCTCTCAAAATTTAAAAGTGCTGTTTTTACAATTCCCTTGGCAGTTCTAAGTTCTTATGAGAATTTCAACGTCTAGAAAGTTTGGAGAGAGTCCTAAATTCCTAATAGCTGTCCTAACTGCAGGCTCCGCGCAACCTCTCTCTCTCTCTCTCTCTCTCGCTCTACCCCTCTCTCCATTTGTCAACGTAAGTGCAGGTATTTACATTCTTACCTGGGACTTTCAATTTTCACGCTCTGTGTGATTTTTTGACAGGTGCCACATTTGATGCAATTGTTTGCTTACATTATAAGTCTAGAATTGCACGTAAAATCATTCTCTCATACGTTAGTTTTCTGTATGGATGTTTCAAATTAAATTATTTATAATTACTACATCATACACAAATTAAAAACCTTCTCCTATATTTTTGAGAACTGCTGCGGCTTTCAGTCTGCATGGGGCGACATGTCAGTCAATCACTTTCATTGTGACAGCGCTACTGGCCGTCCCCTGAGATCAGGCAGCGTGTGCGGATATAACCGCTGCCACAACAGTTTTAATTAAAGTAGGATCTAAGTTGTCAATATTTGACGTCTGTAGTAAATTTATGAGAGTCTTAATATCTTCGTTTAAATTATAAATATTTTCGCGATCGTTTATTATTAGAACCTTATACACTACGTGGCACCAGTAGCCATGAGATGAATATAAAAGATTTGTAATAAATATAAAATACTGCCACAAGAGTACAGGGCATCAAGAAGAACATTTGTTTATATCTCCACACGAAGAGACGCTGTATGAAAATATGTACATACATTGTACCCATGAGAAGACAACTCGACATAAATGCCATTTTAAATCGGATGCACTTGGCTACAGACCTAACGAAACAGTGCAACCTACGCCGCATGATGAGGGATACAGGCCTAATGAGTCAGTGCAACCTACGCCGCTTGATGATGGCGTCATTAAAATGTAAGCAAAATACCACTAACTCCGTTGAGTTCCGCTGGGCTACACACAGGCAAAAGGCAAGAATTACTAACACAACTCACAAAACACTCGGCATTCTGCAGTGGAATGCGGAAGGAGTTCGCAACAACAACAAAAAAGTTCCCTTATAAGAACTTACCATCAGTGTAACTGTGGCACTGATAAAATGACTGCTGAACATCTGCTTCAAAGTTGCCCACCATATGCGGAACAGAGAAAGCGCTTATGGCCGATACCATTTACCATCCGCGGAAAAGTTCTACGGAGATTCAAATACCCTCAAACTGACTACTGCTTTCTTTGAAAACATTCAAGTAGACATCTGAGAGTGTATGAAGATGAAGAAGAAGATATTCATGAGCCAAACGAAACACAACCGTTTTTGTTTTCCTCTTCAGATTCTCTAGGTCTTTCACTTCATTTATCTTTCATAATATTTTGACATTTATTTGACCTTTTTTTAATGTCTCTCTTGTTACTAACAACATTCGTTCAAGTACGATTTGACACATTAAATAAAACGACGGGGAAATGTTTCAATATTTGTTACACATAATGACAGCTGGCATATGTCAGTGTACGTGTATACGTGGTGCAAGCGAGCGTGTAAGATATATTGATAGCATCTCTTTAATAAGTTTTCTCGCCAATAATTTAGCAGTAACATAATTGTGTTGCAGGGGTTTCGCTGGTTGTGGTAAGTTATTTCAGGTTCCATCTTGGTAAAAAGTTTGAGAAACACCGCTATAACCCACTCTTTCTCACTCACACACACACACACACACACACTCACTCTCTCACTATATCTCTACCTCTCTAACTCTATCTCTCTCACACAATCCATCTCACACTCACTCTCTCTTACACTCTCTCTCACACTCTCACTCTCTCTCTCTCTCTCTCTCTCTCTCTCTCTCTCTCTCTCTCTCTCTCTCTCTGTCTCATGACATTTCCACGTCAGTTCGCATTCATTCTTTTTCGTTCTTTCTTGCACGTCTTTCTCACCCACACCGACTTATTCCCGATTATTTCCGCCTAATTGTATTTTCAGATTTCTTATCAAGCTGAACAAAGCCAGAAAGAAAACAAACTGAGCCATTTCTACCCGCTCCCTCCTCATAGACAGAACCACACATCCTTGACCACTTTATTATTCATGCAACCACGACATTAGCATCACAACGGTGTCAGGCGCCACTAGAAACTGCTCCCACAACATTTGTCTGTCGCGTTGAGTGAGAGATATTTGCATTTCGTTTCCTCATTCTATTTTTTTATCATTACATCTCACCACTCCACACACCAGAAAAGAAAGAAAGAGAAACGCAGATGAACGGACTAGAAGAGAGATACAGACAAAGAGAGTGAACCAAGAGGAGGGATGGAGAAGTGTGTTTATGGATATTCAAATAATATGAGTCTGCAGCAGTGGTTCTGAACATTTCATGAACTTGAGGTTCCTACATAAGTCAGTGATATCTGTATATTTCCGTCAGAATAACCAACACTACGTCATCTTCATTTATCATTTGTGCAGTGGGCACAGACCGACAAGGTCAAGATAACTATCTTGTCCTACAGTTAATTTTTTTAATCGTAAAAAATAACAATCTTTTTTATCGTTGCTCTTTTTATTTATATTTTTAAAAGGAATTTTGACGAGCTTCAACATCAACTGTAAGTATTTCATGAAAAGAGCAGAATCAGAGGCACATCTCCAATCCAACCTGCAAGTCTGGAAGGAAGAGCTGGAGAAGAGAGGGATGGTCATAAGCAGCTCTAAAACAAAATCCATGGTGATATCACGAGAAGAAAGAAAACATCAGATTAAGCTGGGAGAACAGGTCCTGGAGCAGGTCGACCACTTTAAATACCTCGGAGCTATTATAGACCGAAAGGGAGACATCAAAAAAGAGCTGGTCACTCGAAAAGCAGCAGCTGGGAGACTTTTTTATGCCATAAATCGAGGATTCCTCAGCAAGAGAGAAGTTGGTAAGAAAACGAAGATGGCTGTATACCGCTCCACCTATGTCCCAGTCTTGACATATGGATGCGAGTCATGGGCAATGACTACAACTCACAAAAGCCAGATCCAAAACTCAGAAATGAGGTTTCTGAGGAAGGTGGTTGAAATAACAAGAAGAGACATGGTCCGCAACCAGACGATACGTCAAGGCCTAAAATCCTACCCCCTGCAGACCCAAGTAGAACAGTCCCAACTAAGATGGTTTGGCCATGTCTGCAGAATGGGAGAAGATCGTCTACCACGACAGGCATGGGAAACAAAGAGCCAGGGATCCAGACCCCCAGGACGACCCAGAGTCCGCTGGGAGGACAACATTAGACAATCTTTGAAGGACCGAGGACTAGAATGAAACCAGGCCATGAGGAAGACAGCCGATAGGATAGTCTGGCGCTCTCTCTTCTAAACCTCTACACCTCACGGTAGAAGGGGAACGACTAAGTAAGTAAGTAAGCAAAAGCGTTAAATCTTGGCTGGTAAGGTTTTTGTCACGGCTGAAAAGTAAATGAAAATAAAAATACAGAAATCGATAGGAAGAAAAATCTAAATGTAGAATTATTGGATTTGACAGCGAAAACAAGATTAAAAGAAAACTGACTGTAGAATTAGTTGACATATTGTCGTGGAGTTTGTTTTGAGGAGAAGGACAGCTTGGATGGAATGGAAAAATAAAGATAATAATGTCTTATTGATAGTTTTCGAGTTCGTAATGGAACTGCCTCTCATCAGGAAATAGTGTACTAGAAATTTACTTAAAAGAGAATTCTGGCAACTAAACAGGATATTTTCTGGACGATAAATTCTCTCTCAGGAATCCTACAAAAGAACTGTGTAAAGCACATTAGGTTGAGAAAGAGATTTGGTGTCCAGCCACATTTAAAATATCCCGACCCAATAGAAGAACTGGGAAGATAATGTCAAGAGATAGACAGGAAAGAGTCTATCAGAGTGTACCATCAAGACAAGAGACAGACGACGTTGGAGATCTATTGTAGCCGACCTCCGTCGTGTAAATGGAAGCTGATCAATGGAATTTAATAACCTTACTAGGGAACAATGAATCACTGAAAACATAATTTGAGAATCACTGGAAGCTGCTACTCAAGAAGAAGTGTGTTATTAATCATTTTCTTATGACCTGAGGCCTGTCGGTCTCTAGGGGACAAAATCTGGATACATCTGTACAGAACATGCGCACTCAATGGTTTGCATACATGCATGATTACCTTGTACATCCGCCCGTGCGCTTCTTCATATATTCTTATTAATCTGACAAAATGACAAAAAAATGCATGAAGTGGCTGGAGCAATTGATCATTTATAACCAGCAGAAGAGGTATTGAAAGAAGGATGGCCGCCTACCGAGCAAAATAGAAGCAGTTTGTTGCTGCCCTACAAGACACCACCAGGCGTGATGGCCACTGACTGCTTTGATAGTTAGCGGCTAAGGATCAAAGAAGAAGAACCAGCAGAAGCATCTGTGATCTTCAATGTCAAGTTCTTCTACATCATCATCATTTATAACCGTGATAACTATTCATCAGCATCATCGTAACCGTCATCTACATCGACACCATTATTCTTCAGAATCGTTGCCACTAACGTCCTCATTATTAACTTCATGATAATCATCAGCATCACAGGAGCACATTCATCACACCACCATGTCACGAGTGGTTTACAGAGTCTGTCTGAGACAAGACAAATAGTCTGAGTAAAGTCTGAGACAAGACAACAAAAAATATCTGAGTGAGGACTGAGAAGATAGATGAGTTAGGGTGTTGAATGTGGATGGAGTGAATTATAGCTATCAGGAGTAAAAGGTCAGATGATGACTCTCAACTCCTACCACTCAGTGACTCTGTTTTAAAAAAAAACAAATTTCACTCCGCCTCTCTCTTCTAAGAGTAAGGACAAGTACGCGCTAGTGACTCCACAAACAATCAAGTACAGATAGGAGAGACGTCTGATCCGCAGATAGATTGTCTAATTTATTAACAAACAAAAAAACCAATATTATGGCGAACAAAATTTCAATCACATAAAATCACCATTAGTTTGCCTTCAAACAGTGTTATATTCCCAAAGAAAAAAAATTTAGAGACAAATAAAATGATAACAATAATAGTAGTAATCGAACTAAACTGGAGTCAAGAGCGTGGCTCTCACGTCTGAACACACTCACTAAATTTTGGCTAGCTAGCGTACTAAGTATCATGCAGAGAAAATCCTGAAATAAAGAAACTCTCTGACTCCTTTTGGCCAGCAACACAGCTGTTAAACACCACTTAACGCGCAATAGCCAGCTTTCACCTCACTATTACTATATCAAAGTCCACATCCCAAAAAGTCCTTCTATGTCGGCACACCGGTGGAACATTTCGTATATTGTTATCGTTTCGGCTGGTCGCCGGCTTAGATAAGTTAACCCTTTCCTCTAAGTCGCTAACAATCCGTGGAATAACTATACATCCACCAAGGATGAAATTGTCTTCCAGGTTTAATATAAATTTCAATGCTGTACCGTTGTGCTTTAAATCCAGGATCTTAAAGGGTGGCTATGAATGCACCTCACGATTTAAAGGCGATGCAGGCACTAAATCAACTATTGACGCCGGCCCGTCAATCGTGTGACGGCGCGTAATACTATGAGTGAAATGGAGCTGACGATGGCTACAAGGTGATAGAGCTTTCGATAAGGTTTAGCTTTCTGACGTTGATGCCGGTGGAGCATGGGCGCTCCACGTATTTGGTGGGAGTGGCGTAAAATTCCCAGCCAAGGAAATCACCCGAATGCACACGTAGTAGGATGTCGGGAAAATAAAGAATATAAATAGGTGTGAACACCCCAATGTAAAGGGTTTGAAGATTTATTCTGCCTTTCCAGGAAGGCAAATCCGGCCGATGGCCTAGAGGTTCCTTAACTCAGTCGAAGTTAACAGGTTCTCGCTGAAATGAAATCATATAAAAAGCTATGATCACCTAGCCAACATACATGTTACAACATCGAAAAAAACAAAACAATTGCATAAACACGTGAAGATTAACTTATTACAACCATTCCCACCCCAAGTGGCCCATACTGCTGGTCAGTGCTGACCTGTCCCGCAGGTTATCTCTCTCTCCCCGTTCCTTCTCACTGACTGCTAAATAGACGAACGAGCAGGTAGGTGCCTGGGGCAGAAACTTCCAACTTGCGTAATCAGTGGTTACCCACTGCTGGCGGAGGAGGGAGGGGGGGTTGGGGTTGGTATGTAAACATTCTTGCCCCATCTACCTGGCGCGGAACTGACAACGTATCTGCCAGATCTGTCTAACACACAGGCGTATAAACGAAATCGCAAGCCCGTCTAAGGTTAGCTCACTGGGCTGCGACACGCTTAATATCATCATATTTACAGGTACTCCATATGACAATATATAAGGCTACTCTGGGTAAATTTCTAAATGAGTTTAAAGTATCCATATAGTAGACAAGTAATCAAATTAATTAAAGTTACATGTTGTTGAACAAATTATAAGGATCCGCCGCGGAGGCCAGAAAAAAGAAAATCGTTTATGGTTACACTCTGTGTTAAAAAGAATTCCCTCCACATAACCATCAGTTATATAGTTACACTTCGAGGGGGAAATTATTATATTATCACTGACCTGACTCATCTTAAGGTCCATTTACAACTGGGCTTAGTGTGACGTGTGATGTAAATATAGCCACGGAGATCCGACCACGTTTGCTTCCTTAATTAGCGTTTACGTTTTGCTCAAGTGAACCACGCAATTCGCTGTTTGTCTGACTCATAATTTGTAGCCACGCCTATTTTTTCTTGTCTTTCTGCGCTAACGTTTTGGTTACCTACTTTCTCAACAGAGGGGAGCGAACCACGTTTGCTTACCAGAACTCTCACGCTAGCAATTTGCCAATTATCGGCAATTAGGCAGACGCGCGTAGAATATAACGGTTTGTTTGTTTGAAGAATGAAGGGCGATAATATTATTCCCGTACCTTTGATGTTTACATTTTTCAGGGGGACTTAGCTAAGTATTTGATCTACGGCAGGCGGAGATAATCTAAGAAAGCCCGTTCGCAAGGGATGTCTTTGATGTCGTTTCGGCATAGCGAGTGAGCGAGCAGTAGAATCCTTTATCTTAGAAGTTTAGCTCGATGATTCCCCTGATACGTACTAGGTGTGAATTTTCACATCTGTTAGAGATATTGCACTAAATCAGTATATATATTGCCTTCTCTCCTAGTCAGTTATCAGTCTCTCAGAAATTTTAGATAAATCTAATCACGCCAGACTAGGAACCATTTTATTCGCTAAATGTGTTAAATTGTCCCGTGGGGATTTAAATTTCTGATTGTGGTAATAATTTAAGTTGTGCTTAAGTATTAAATGTGTTAAAAGTTTTACCATTTTATTCACTGCTATTCCCTAGCGTTAAGGATAGCGAAATAGGAAAACGCGAGGATATTCTCTTGCCAGTGGTTCAGTAATGTAAAATCCCTCAACCCTTTTTTAGCTGACTGAAGTATAATGTTAAGAGTGACGGATAACGTGACAGAGTAGTACGCGCATTATATTTCTTTGTGTGTAAATTTTTTTAAATGACTAGCGTTTATATCATGTGTTAAAAAAACCGATAGACGACAACAATCAACTAGCTAGTAATGACAGGCGATATTTGTTTAGGACGTAGTCATAATTAAATTATAACTGACATCGTGCGCTGAGTGTTTTATCAGAAGGGGAGGGGGTGGGGTGCATGCCTAAAACCCAAATCCGTACTTGCTAAGCGAAGCGCGATAGTATAAGCTTAAAATACCGTGTGCCTTTTAATTTAATTAGAGGACGGAGAGGATAAGAGATCACACTTTACGAGTGATAGCATAGGATTGTCATTTTGGTTAAATGTTTTGTTTCTTTCCAATATAGGCTTGGTCAAAAACCCAGCGGCTAGCGGTTTTTTCTCTATTGTGGTCTTTGACTCATTTACTGAAGGAATAATAGTTGTCGTTTTCCTTGGCGTTCGTTTCCGTACCGGTGTGAACAGGAATTGCCAGGGCGAAACACTAACATTTTTTAACTGTAAATTTGAGTAAAGGGACATACCAATATACCCAGATTTTTCTATTGAATTTTATCAGACCGCTGTGGCAATATATATAACATTTTCCCCGACTACTGACAATCGTTTACCCAAGTGAATATTTATCCAGGAGTATAAACTGTTTCATAATCGGTACTCATCTCAAAGAGTCAGCCGATAGGATTTACCATCATCATCATCATCATCAGTGTTACATATAATAACATTTAGCTTCGTAACCAGACGCTTAGCACTACGGGAATTAATTTATCCTCTTTTCCAACTGTGAACGTCCAGAGCACGCCTTGCTTCAGTAACTATTTGTGGTGACAACGATTTCATCCAGGGAACATTAAGACACCAAAGTTGGCGTTCACCTTGTAATTATTACTCGAGATTAGGCTGGACTGGAGCTATCTTTGGCAACCCCACCTGACAGTATAAGCTCAAGGATTATTGCATGTTTTCAATGGATACAAACATCACTAGTAGGTAAGCGAGAATGTATGTGGCCACAGATTGACAGAGTGAGAGAAAGAGGAGTGAATATTTCCTTTTGTTATAATCATTGTACCCACTTCTTTTTTTGTTTGTTCGCTAACCTGATTATTTTATTGGATAGCTTGAGTAGAAACTTTGTTCTTACTATACTGTCTATTCTATACCCTAGTGTAAATCTTTGACCTTTTGGGCTATTAACTTCTTGCGGGATCTTTTCTCAACAGAGGGGAGGCACTTATGGGGTTATTTTCATATGTCTGTAAAACTTGATTTATATTGATTTCTATATGTTTGATGTTGTGAGAAGTTTAAGTGATAATAAACTAAACAAAACTTAATTTATCTTGTCGGTCAGCCCCATACCCAATTATCCATAGTTTTTTCACGTTTGTGTGTCTTGTCACATAACTGTGTGTGGGTGTGTAGATAACTTATAATTAACATTATAGGGAAGGGTGAAGATCGTCTTCAGCTAAAGATAGTCGTATAGATAGGCTGGTCTAGAGAAACCACTAATTCCAGAGACGTATCTTCACCTTAATCTATTTCACTCGTGGAATCTATTCTAACACCTTTCTTTCTCATATACCCCACCATTCTGCTCTACTCAGACAGGACCAAATAAATCCCTATACCTATCTTTTAAAATTTATGACATAATGGTCGCTCGTCCGTAGGATTGATCTAAAATCTGGAACAAGCACAACAGGAATGTTGGCTCGTCTCGAGGATTTGATATAAGTCTGAGTCTAGAAATTGACTAATGTCTGTTACTGTATCTTAGTCCAACTCTAGTTAGAGTGTGGAGTGTGTTTGTTTTGCGAGTTAAGGAAATGTTAATAATAATTACCCCCTAGACAACGTTCTTTTACTGGGTGCTGTCCGCAAAAATTATAAATTTGTTCTTTCCACAGCATCTTAGAGTATATGCAGTTAGATTTTGATGATAGTCCTTGTCAGAGATTTATTATACTGTATAATAAATTTTGGGAAAATAATCACAGAGAAAACCTCTGGTGCGCGTGATTGTTTAACAATCACAAATATTTTCTTGGGAGCAGTGGAGTGTGAGCTTAGCAAAGGGAGAGCATTCTGGCCATCGCCACGTTAATAGCCTCCCTAACTCTAATTGACTTCAGGTGTGGACGAGTTGGTGGAATTTAAATAAAGAAATGTTTTTTCTCCTTAATTTTTTTAACAAAATTTTTTTTTCTACCGTAGTAACAGTTGTTTTTCAGTTGTTAGCCTGATTTTTGCCATGTTTATGGTTTACGTTGTCTGTATTAGGAGCCTTGTTACCAGTTAATAACAGCGATAGGTTAGATAACTGATAACAGGGAGGAGGTAACACAGTTAAATAACAGGTACATTTTTTGTAATTTCACGTAACTGGTTAGGGAGCACGGTATCCTCTTTCTTCTTTCTTTCTTGAGTAAGTCGCAGTCAGTTATTTGCCATCGCTGAGCGTGCAAAACTTAGAGCAATACTAAGAGAGGAAGCAAGGGAAACAGGATTACAAGGAGAAGAAGTGACAGATATGACGCGGAGAAGAAAGAGACGGAAGACCGTCTACTGGAAAGTAAGAGAATTTCGGCGGAAATGAAAGTTCGCAGGGCGAATGAACGAGAGAAGGAGAATGAGCAACGACGTCAGCACGAGTTGGCGCTTAAGACTCTAGAGGTCCAAAGTCGTGGTGCAGCTTCTATCTCCAGCAACGGAGAGTCCCCCCCCCCCAGTCACTCATAACTGATCAATCCAGTACTCAATCTCCTCAACTAGCAGCTATGTCTTTTGCCTTAGAATCCTTCCCAAGCCCCAATGAGAAAATTGACTCTTATCTAGAAAAATTTGAGAGAATGGCAACACTGTATGGTTTGGAAAGTTCGCAATGGTGTTTGAAGCTTTCTCAGGCTTTGAAAGGTAATGCATATGATGTGTATGTCAAACTGACAAGCAGCCACCAAGAGAACTACGGCATGCTGAAGAAGGCTTTACTTGAGCGTTTCGAAATGAACGCTCGCAAATTTTTGCAACTGTTCCGAAACAGCAGGAAAGGAGGAACCGAGACATTTCATCAGTTCTCTTCTCGTCTGAAGGGATATTTGACGAGGTGCCTGGAGCTTTCAGAGCTCCCTTGCACTTTTGAACGGCTGGAAGAGTTTGTTCTAACAGAGCAAATAGAAAGCACTTTGTCAAATGAAACCCGTAGATTTCTTGCTGAACAAGGGGCTGTGAAGCTGGAAGACATTCTCAGTACGTCTGAACGGTACACGAATGCGTTAGCCGAGCTGCCAACCACAAAACGCAAACCGACAGATGAGCCTTCTCGAAAAAATAATCTAGAGCAGTCTTCCCATTCTTCCCATCACCAAAACCAAAGAGAAACTGTACCCCAGAATCCTCCCCATGAGAAATCGAAATTCTATAAAAACAGGTACCCCACCAACAATCCTGATCAACCCAACCGTCTTACATGGCACCGCAGCCAGAAAGGGCAAGACAAAGGAAAACCCTGCACAAGGGACATCTAATCAGGGCAAGCACACAGGGACAAATCGGATCGGTTGCTTGCAAACAGACTCGCGAAGGAGGAGAAACGTCAGTGATTCTCAACCTGAGGGTGAGAGGCATTCAACGCGAGGAACTGTTTTACTGAACGAGACTTCAACCTATTGTCTTTTTGACACAGGTTTGTCTGTTGATTGTATTGTCGCAAGGCATTTGGTCAAACCTGGTCAAGAGACAGAAGAAACAGTCAAACTATGTGGAGTTTTCAAAGGACATGCACTCATAACGCTTCCCATCGCACTGGTGGAGATACACTCCGATTTCGTCAGAGGTGTTATCAAAGCGGCTATAATGGATGATCCGATCTACCCAGTCAGACTTGGTTGTAGATACGTGTTTATAAGAAGACCGAAAGAGCCGATTGTGGCAGCAGTAACCGCAAGAGGGCAAACCAAGCAGGAACGGGAGCCTGCGCCAAACATGTTACCTAAGGAACTAAAAGAGGCGCAAAAAAGGACCCTACCTTGGAGCCCTGCTTTAGAAAACTGCCCATGGTCAAGGACCCCAAACACAACGGAGACATCTTTTCTAAGTATGGAGTATTGTATCGTAGAACTTGCGACCCTGAACAGGGACATCATCAGCTCCTAGTACCGACGCAGTACAGAGACCAAATCTTAGAGATGGTGCACTCTCTTCCCTTTAGCGGACATATGGGACAAAACGCCACTATTCAGCGAATATCGACTCACTATTGGTGGCCAGGAATGAACACTGATATTATCAGATATGTGAAATCCTGCGCCAAGTGCCAACGTGTGGCACCCAAGCATTGGACACCGCCAGTTCCCATGGGAGAAATTCCAATAGTGGGGACACCATTTGAACGGGTTGTAGTCGACATTTTAGGACCCCTGGAAAGGACTAAAAAAAGGAACAGGTTTATCCTGATCTTTGTCGACACATGCACTTTGTGGGCAGAAGCTATACCGCTAAAATGCATAGATTCCAAGCATGTCGCAGAAGTACTGGTGCAGATTTTTACACGATTGGGATTCCCTCAACAAGTTTTGACGGATAACGGATCCCAATACCGTAGCCTGTTGATGGAGGAGATCGTTAAGATCTTGAGAGACCAGCACATCTACACCAGCCCTTACAATCCGGCTGGAAGTGGGTTAGTAGATCGTGTTAACGGAAACCTCACCATGATGTTACGTAAAGTGGGACAAGAGAAACCTGAAGATTGGGACCTTTTCATTACTGCAGCCTTATTCGCCTACAGGGAAGTCCCCCAGTCCTCTACATGTTTACCACCAGCTACACCTTTATTCGGCAGACCTATTAAGGGCCCGCACGAAGCCTTACTCCTGTCACAGACAGACCAGAAGGCTGATGAGACAGTCGTCTCAGCAAGTAAATATGTATCGGAACTTAAGGAAAGGTTACAACTAGGATGGGATCTAGCAACAACCAACCGTAAGCGAGCACGCGTGAAACACGCTAAACGATACAATAGAGCAGCAAAAGAGAGAGAAATGCAACCAGGAGAGAAAGTTTTGTTGCTACTTCCAACCGGAAACAACAAACTACGTATCGGATGGCAAGGACCGTTTACCGTCCCTAGAAAGATCTCAAGAACAAACTACAAGATCTCTATTAAAGGAAAGGAAAAAAGTCTACCATATAAATCTGTTAAAGAAATATTTGGAAAGACCGGTGCCTTTTCCCGAACATCTCCTTGCGGTCGCCATAGCAACCGAGGATGAGGTAGTTGAAGATAGTTGCATGGAATATCCATTGCAACAAACGGAATCTTTCAACGATGTCAAATTCGGCGATACTCTTTTAAACGCACAACAGACAGAAACGAGAGCGCTACTGAAACAGTACACAACAGTCTTAACGGACGTACCTGGTCGAACACATCTCATAGAGTTTGATATGAAACTGACAAACGAGACACCTGTGCGAACCAGAGTTTATCCGAGTCCGTATGCGAAAGCTGATACGCTGCGTGAAGAAATAGACAAACTACGTCAAGCTGGGATAATTAGCAAAACTGCATCTCCCTGTAGCTCGAGTGTAGTACTCTTGCAGAA
Source organism: Oreohelix idahoensis (assembly GCA_024509875.1). Classification (NCBI taxonomy): domain Eukaryota; kingdom Metazoa; phylum Mollusca; class Gastropoda; order Stylommatophora; family Oreohelicidae; genus Oreohelix; species Oreohelix idahoensis. The sequence continues at coordinate 160,290 of JAMPIV010013706.1, read as the reverse complement.
ACCTAATAAGGAAGTGTGGTTGTGCATTGATTCCCGTTTACTTAACACAGTAACGGAATTCCAGCCGGAGCCTCTCCAGAGCGCTTCTGAACTGTTCACCAAGCTTAGCATGGCAAGAATTTTCTCCAAGATTGACCTGAGTAAAGGTTATTACCAAATACCAGTCAAGGAGGAAATTAAACCCCTGTTAGCTTTTAGCACCAGTGAAGGACACTATACTTTCAACGGTATGCCTTTCGGGTTGCACAACGCACCATGAGTCTTCACCAGGATGATGAAAAAGCTTTTAAAACCCTTGCAAAGTCCACATATCCACAATTTAATGGATGATATACTAATTGCAACGGAAAACTACGACGAACATATTGCTATTGTCGCTATGCTTCTCAGGAGACTACAGGAAACTGAGCTGACAGCCAGACCTAGCAAATGTTTAATCGGATTTGAAAAGCTTGACTTCCTGTATCATACCATTTCTCAAGGTTGCATGTGGCCAGTTGCCAAAAACGTAGAGAAAATATGTGCAGCAAAGAGGCCTAAAATGAAGAGAGACACACGTTCATTTCTATCACTGTGTGCATATTACAAGAAGTTCAATAAAAATTTCAATGGCCTAACAGCACCTCTTACTGACCTCACAAAGAAGGGGCAACCTGAAAAAGTTATTTGGAATGCAGAGTGTGAACACGCTTACGTCACGCTGAAGGAACAACTATCCAAATACCCAATTCTAAGGTTACCTGACCTTAAGAAACCTTTCATATTGCGTGTCGATGCCTCGAGACAGGGAATCGGGTCAACACTGCTTCAGGCAGATGACAATAATCCGAATCTCTTATTTTCAGTTGCATACGGCAGCCGCAAACTGAATACAGCAGAAAGGAATTATTCGACCGTGGAGAGGGAATGTTTAGCACTGGTAAATGGAATCAGGAGGCACCATGAATACCTTTATGGCGTTTCATTCACAATGCAGACGAACCATGCTCCACTGGCTTTTCTTGGGGCCAATAAGGAATTCAACGCGAAGATCATGCGCTGAGCTGTGCTGCTCAGTGTGTATTCTTTTAAGGTTCAATACATACCAGGAAAGAAAATGTGGGAGCGGATTTTATGAGTCGAAATTGGAGCATGGAGGAGGAGGATGCAACTGAACATAGCAATCACTCGGAAGCCACGGATAACAGTTGCTCTATTTCCATAAATGAGACATGAAAGGGTTTCATATCTTCAAGCCCGGACGAACTGTGACGTGTGATGTAAATATAGCCACGGAGATCCGACCACGTTTGCTTCCTTAATTAGCGTTTACGTTTTGCTAAAGTGAACCACGCAATTCGCTGTTTGTCTGACTCATAATTTATAGCCACGCCTATTTTGTCTTGCCTTTCTGCGCTAACGTTTTGCTTACCTACTTTCTCAACAGAGGGGAGCGAACCACGTTTGCTTTCCCGAATTCTCACGCTAGCGATTTGCCAATTATCGGCAATTAGGCAGACGCGCGTAGAATATATAACGGTTTGTTTGTGTGAAGAATCAAAGGTCGATAATATTATTCCCGTACCTTTGATGTTTACATTTTTCAGGAGGACTTAACTAAGTATTTGATCTACGGCAGGTGGAGATAATCTAAGAAAGCCCGTTCGCAAGGGATGTCTTTGATGTCGTTTCGGCATAGCGAGTGAGCGAATAGTAGAATCATTTATCTTAGAAGTTTAGCTCGATGATTCCCCTGATACGTACTAGGTGTGAATTTTCACATCTGTTAGAGATATTGCACTAAATCAGTATATATATTGCCTTCTCTCCTAGTCAGTTATCAGTCTCTCAGAAATTTTGGATAAATATAATCACTTCAGACTAGGAACCATTTTATTCGCTAAATGTGTTAAATTGTCCCGTGGGGATTTAAATTTTTGATTGTGGTAATAACTTAAGTTGTGCTTAAGTATCAAGTGTGTTACAAGTTTTACCATTTTATTCACTGCTATTCCCCTAGCGTTAAGACTAGCGAAATAGGAAAACGCGAGGATATTCTCTTGCCAGTGGTTCAGTAATGTAAAATCCATCAATCATTTTTAGCTGACTTAAGTATAATGTTAAGAGTGACGGATAACGTGACAGAGTAGTACGCGCATTATATTTCTTTGTGTGTAAATTTTTTTTAAATGACTAGCGTTTATATCATGTGTTAAAAAAACCCAATAGACGACAACAATCACCTAACTAGTAATGACAGGCGATATTTGTTTAGGACGTAGTCATAATTAAATTATAACTGACATCGTGCGCTGAGTGTTTTATCAGGAAGGGGGGGGGAGGAGCGGCTGCATGCCTAAAACCCAAATCCGTACTTGCTAAGCGAAGGACGATAGTATAAGCCTAAAATACCGTGTGCCTTTTAATTTAATTAGAGGACGGAGAGGATAAGAGATCACACTTTACGCGTGATAGCATAGGATTGTCATTTTGGTTAAATGTTTGTTTTCTTTCCAATATAGTCTTGGTCAAAAACCCAGCGGCTAGCGGTTTTTTCTCTGTTGTGGTCTTTGACTCAATTACTGAAGGAATAATAGTTGTCGTTTTCCTTGGCGTTCGTCCCCGTACCGGCGTGAACAGGAATTGCCAGGGCGAGACACTAACATTTTTTAACTGTAAATTTGAGTAAAGGGACATACCAATATACCCAGATTTTTCCATTCAATTTTATCAGCTCGCTATGGCAATATATATAACATTTTCCCCGACTACTGACAGTCGTTTACCCAAGTGAATTTTTATCCAGGGGTATAAACTGTTTCATAATCATCATCAGTGTTAAAAATGATAACATTTAGCTTCGCAACCAGACGCTTAGCACTACGGGAATTAATTTATCCTCTTTTCCAACTGTGAACGTCCAGAGCACGTCTTGCTTCAGTAACTATTTGTGGTGACAGCGATTTCATCCAGGGAACATTAAGACACCAAAGTTGGCGTCCACCTTGCAATTATTACTCGAGATTAGGCTGGACTGGGGCTATCTTTGGCAACCCTGCCTGACAGTATATGATCAGGGATTATTGTATGTTTTCAATGGATACAAACATCACTAGTAGGTAAGCGAGATTGTATGTGGCCACAGATTGACAGTGAGAGAATGATGAGTGAATATTTCCTTTAGTTATAATCATTGTACCCACTTCTTTTTGTTGTTGTTCGCTAACCTGATTATTTTATTGGATAGCTTAAGTAGAAACTTTGTTCTTACTATACTGTCTATTCTATACCCTAGTGTAAATCTTTGACCTTTCGGGCTATTAACTTCATGCGGGATCTGTTCTCAACAGAGGGGAGGGCACTTATGGGGTTATTTTCATATATCTGTGAAACTTGATTTATATTGATTTCTATATGTTTGATGTTGTGAGAAGTTTAAGTGATAATAAACTAAACAAATTTTAATTTATCGTGTTGGTCAGCCCCATACCCAATTATCCATCGTTTTTTCACGTTTGTGTGTCTTGTTGTCACATAACTGTGTGTGGGTGTGTAGATAACTTATAATTAACATTATAGGGAAGTGTGACACATCGTCGTCTTCTAAAGATAGTCGTATAGATAGGCTGGTCTAGAGAAACCACTCATTCCAGAGATGTATCTTCACCTTAATATATTTCACTCGTGGAATTTATTCTAACACCTTTCTTTCTCATATACCCCACCATTCTGCTCTACTCAGACGTGACCAAATAAGTCCCTATACCTATCTTTTAAAATTTACGACACTTAGAAATGTGACAGGGGCTAGGTGTTACCTCACACCCAAGACCCGTGCACCAAGAAAATTTATAAAGGATCGTTTGACAGGGGTTGCAATTATTGGTTGCTTGCAACCCTCTCAGCAGCAGACTTAACAATTCAAGCAATCCAAAGCCTTATGCAGATCAACATTTAATTCTACCGAACACAACCGAACACCAAACGAACAATCCAACAAACAATCAAACGAACACCCAGTCAGTGTTCATAGACTGTCTGAAAAATAATAAATAAAACAACGTCTAAGTGAACATCAATAGCATGGATAATAACACTTACCATACAGAAAACATGCGCCCACCTGATATCATCAACTATCTCACACACTCATGCGTGTCGTCCAATGCGACTAGTATGGTGTTGTGCATGAGGCTGGCAATCGCACCGGGTAACATAGGTTGCTACCGAAACCACTACTGCAAGAGCATCTGAATGCTAAATGCTGAGGCAAACCACACCGGTGGCCCCATGCTCCCTCAGGAGCGGAGAAGAGAAATATACATCTCCAAGTACGCCCACGTGCTCTCACAAACCATGTTCACATAACTATAATAATCAACTGGACATAAAATAATATTCTTCAATACATGTACAACAAATAATCTCAATAATGAGAATTAACTACTACCTCTCAACCGACCCACATCAATACTCGTTCCCGCACTCTGAACATGTCGTAAGTGACGATTGGTGTTTCCATGCTCCACCAGGAGCAAACAGAGAAACACCTGTCTCAACTTGCCTTACGCACCAGAAATCTAAATGACTATTCTCCCTTCTAAGTAACCACTAAAGATAAACAGTAGAATAATCAATAATCGTGAAATACACTAAATTACTCTTACATTAAAGAATAATATTCTCGGCTTTAACCAAAAACTGGAACTAAATACACCGCGTGTCGCTCGGCATAACATATTATAGGTTTAACACGCGGAGCGTGTTTAATCAGACTCGCTATCACCGCCTTTTATCACCACGAGGTTGCTATCTTGCGATTGTTAATCTTATCTAAATTTCGCAGTGAAATAGCCTCACACTATGTCTGCCTTTCTGAAGAATGAAATAATCGCTCTTAAACTTTCACATCTATCTATCTATCTATTTATTCCATTAAACATTAAAATAGCCACATCGATATAATTTCAGAATCCTAGAAAACTAATGCTAATTTAAATTAACTCACGTGCTCAAGGCATTTACAGCTAGGCTCTTGTGTGTCTTCTTAGTCTGTTCTCACTGGGCGGCTCTCTCAAACATAGACCGGTTTCGCCGCTTGCTACCCCTTTTTATAGGCCCTGGCCTAACCACTCAATTTATTGCGCGCTTACGCGCATTAATCTGCGCCACACAGATAACACACGCGATTATTGCTCCAGAATGCATGAAAACACAGATATACACAACTAGAGCAAAAACACTACTAATATGTAGGCTTATTATGGCCTTGTAATAAATCTGCTTGAAGATAACGTGATCAAAAGGCACTAAACCACATAGACAACATGACTGCCCAGATGGGGCCAGCGCCGAGAACGACAGACCTCAAGATGGCGCTGTCACAGAAACAACAAACGTAAGTAGCATACAAACACAATTTTCTTAAAAAAATAAAAACTAACAACAGCTTCTAAGTGCTTGTTGGGTAATGGCCGAGCCTTTAAAATGCTAGAACCCACTACAACTGAACTAAATCCGTCTGTCCAAAACCCAAGGAAAAAAACACCTACCAAGTTACTTAAGAATTCTTACCGAGAAAGTGAAGAATTTCCCACACTAAAAGTAACGGCAAACTGCACAAGATCTCTGCCTCCTCACGACAAAAAGTTCCAGGGACCAAAAGCAGTTAGAGACAGAAGGGGACTCATTATATACAAGAAATCGGGCCGCAGGTGGCCAAAACACCTGGACGTAAAACGAAGAAAAACAACGTAACGTTTCCCGGAGTATTTCCCCTGGCATCGCACTACAAGAAGGATTGCGTAACAGAGCGACCGCTTTTGCGCTGCGAGGTTCCCAGACTTTCCGTGGAATCAAAGACACGGGGAAGTTTCCGCAGCCCAACAATACATGCGTCTCGGACGCGTCACAAAGTCACTCTTACCAGCATTAAAAGACCTTTCATCTCCGCTGGCCACTTTCGCGGGCGCAAAGGGTAGTTAACTTGTCAGATCAAAGTGACATACTAGCAGCGACTGAAAACTAGAAGAAAGATGAAAACTGGGCGTGCCAGAAAATCAAGAAGAAATTAAGGGGAGGGGGGGGGGGGGGGGGGGGGGGGGGGGTTTGCTCCACCCCAGGGCCAAATTTCGAACCCAACGTCACACACCACATTCATAATTCTCATCACAACCATTATTATTTTCATTATCATCTGATATAATCAACCTCAGCCCGTGTGTTGCCTGAGCCAGAAAGAGGGCCATGAAAAGTAATCTATCAGGTCTGTCGTAAAAGGTAACTAAGGACGGTTGGGCATGAGGCTAGCTACCACATCTTGTAGAAACGTTAAACCAAAAAAAAACTCAACAACCACAATATGATGGAGAAGTCAACAAAAGAAAACTCAACACAGTCATCGAAAATAGAAAGAAAAGATCTTGAACACATGGCACGTGACAAGATGATTCTGGCATGTTTTTGTGGAAGACCTGTGCTTCACTGTGAGCTGAGAGAAATGTTAATCAAGTTCATCATCAGCTGTATCGTCAACAACCCCATCGTCGTTCTTCACAATCGATACCACTAACGTCCTCATCTTTAACATCATTATCTTCAGCAGCTTCACATCTATAATTCTGATCATAGTCATCATCACTACAATCACCAATCTTATCATCATCACCGCCATTATAATCTCGCCACCAACGTTATAATGAAATTTAATCATCCTCATCATTAGCTGTACCACTAACAGCATCACAATTACTCCAGTTGAAATGTCTCCGTTTCTATTATTGCTATTGCTAACAGAAACACTTCCGGTTTAGCTTACCCCCACCCCTGTGTTCTAACGGTATTTTTGACCGGGATGTACCTTTCAGAACACTACGCAAGATTCCACAGTTGACAACTACATTGATCACACTGTGTCCTCATCACCATCAAAAATACTACATTATCAAACACAGCAGTATCAGCAACGTAGATAACATTGTAAACTTGGAATCATTCCTTCTGTACTGCTACTAGCTCTTCTCTTTTAGTAGCCTCGTGTCCGAGACATGTTCCTTTCTCTCCACCAGCTTCAGGAAAAATCAAAGGAGCAGAAAATGCGTTTATATATCGCCTTTATAGACTTCACAAAGGCATTTGACCTGGTTAGTAGGAAAGGACTCTTCATAATCCTCTTGAAAATAGGCTGCCTCGCTAAATTGCAGGAAAGGATAAAGTCATTCCAGGAAGACATCAAGGGAACAGTCCAATATACTGTAAGCACATCACAGCCCTTTGACATACGCAGTGGCGTTAAACAAGACTGTGTCCTGGCTCCGACCATCTTCGGGATCTTCTTTGACTTGCACTTGAAAAACGCATTCAAAGATGCAACTGAAGGAATATGTCTTCGCACTAGGTCAGATGACCAACTGCTTAACCTCGCAAGGGTGAAGGCAAAAACAAAAATCAGAAGGGTCACTATAAGAGACTTGGTATTCGCAGATGACGCTGAAGTCGTCACTCAAAGTCAACTGGAGCTTCAGAGCTTGATGAAGCGCTTCATTCAAGCATGCAAGGACTTTGGCCTCACAATAAGTCTAAAGAAAACAAATGTACTGAGTCAGGATGTGGATCTTGCACCAGTTATAGCTATTGATAACTATTAATTGGCAGTGGTGCACCACTTCAAATATCTGGAGTCTACCATCAACGACAAACTCTCTCTGGACACATAACTTAACAACCGCATTGGTAAAGCTGCAGACACCTTTGCCCACCTCACAACGCGTGTTTGGGGACACTACAAACTCACAACGAAAACTAAAGCTTCGTATATAAAGCCTGCGTCACCAGCACACTTCTATATGGCAGCGAGACATGAACAACCTATGCTAAGTAAGAAAAAAGTTTCCATACCTTCTTCCATTTACGGTGTCTACGCCACATCCTCGGTATTTCGAGGAAAGTCCAAGCGACCAATGTCAAGGTGTTGTCACGTGCCGGCCTTCAAAGCATGTATACACTGCTTAGAAAGCGCAGACTACACTAACTAGGCCATGTCCGCCTCATGGATGATGGTTGCATCCCGAAAGATATCTTCAATGGACAACTGGCAGATGGCAAAAGAACTGTTGGGCGACCGTAGCTGAGATTCAAAGATGTGTGCAAGAGAGACATGCGGGCACCAGACATAAGTCCAGCAACCTGGGATGATGAAGCACCAAATGATGATGCTATCTACGGCGCCACCTTGGATTGGGCGAAAAGAAGCCCACACAACAAGCAGAAGAGCGGAGAAAACGTCGCAAGGAACACCAGGAAAATAAGCAGCTGAGGACTGGCACCTCAGGGGCGCATTCCCATAATCAGTTATGCCTGAAGGAGCTTTCATTGTCCGAGACATGTCATGACACTCCTTGTTTCTCTTTACTTTCGAGTTTTTCCGTCCATGTCCCTGTATGACTCGTACGTTAGCACAATGATGGTGAGAATGTATAACCGAATGTGTTTATTTTTATCAGTCAATTTTTGTTATCTTTGAAAACTGGGTAACTGTTTTAGTTATTTCCATTCCATGAGCCAACTGGCGCATCATAATCCGAAACTCTATTTTCCCAAAGGCCGCTTGGTAAGCCTGTTTGATTACAGTTAGTTCTCACGTCAGCGCTTTACACGAAAAAAAAAAAAAAAAACAAATTCATATCTTGCATGTAATATTTACATTACTTCAACATATTGTTCAACCAGTTTACAATTATTTGTACCCCTTGTTCACAAAGTACCGGGACTCATTTTTTTATCCGGAAAACCATTATAAGGAGCTAGGTGATATTAACATCGTGCACGTGTCAACCACGTGCCACTATATGTACCAAACCTGAAGTTTGTAATTTCGCGCATGCGCTGTGTGGTAACGTATAAGCGGATGTGACCTAGTAGTGCTCGTCGCGTTTCAAAAATGGACGGCAAAATTCAACAACGTGTGTGCATTGATCTCTGCTTTCGTCTAGGAACAACTGGTTCCGAAACTCTCGAAATGGTGCAAACAGCTTTCGGAGAGTCCTGTTTAAGTAGATCTAAAACATTTGAGTGGTATTCCCGTTTCAAAAGTGGACTCCGATCCTTTGAAGATCGCCCCCGTCAAGGGAGACCCTCCACCTCGCACACCGACGAGTTCGTAGCACGTGTGCAAGAAATGATACGCGCTGACCGACGTCTATCAGAGAGGTTGCTGATGATATTGGAATATCAATTGGTACGTGCCATAAAATCGTAACTGAAGATTTGCACATGAGACGGGTGTCAGAGAAACTCGTGCCATGCCATCTGACTGAGGACCAGAAGGACGATCGGTTGTCCATTTGCACTGACCTCCTTGAGATAGCAAAAAACGACACAAATTTCATGTCCTCGATAATAACTGGTGATGAAAGCTGGGTGTACGGATATGACCCGGAAACAAAGCAAATGTCCTCCCAGTGGCAAACGCAATCATCTCCTCGGCCGAAGAAGGCATGACAGGTCAAGTCCAATGTCAAGACAATGTTAATAGCGTTTTTCGACATTGATGGCCTGGTGCATCATGAATACGTCCCTTTAGGACAGAGTGTCAATGCTGAATTCTACAAAACAGTCCTGCAACGCCTCCGCGATGCTGTGCGCAGACATCGCCCTGAGAAGTGGCGCACAGGCAATTGGCTTGTTCATCATGACAATGCACCTGCACACAGGTCTGTCACCACAAACGCATTTTTTGACGAAAAACAACATTCCATTGCTCGCGCATCCTCCATCCTCACCCGATCTTGCTCCGTGTGACTTTTTCTTGTTCCCGCAACTTAAGAAAACAATGAAAGGTCGTAGATTCGATGACATTGAGCAGATTCAAGCCAACGCGACGAGACAAATGAGGGCTATTCCGCAAAGTGACTACCAGAGGTGCTTCCTTCAGTGGCAGGAACGTTGGAATAAGTGTGTACACTCACAAGGGAACTACTTTGAAGGAGATAGAACCAACTAGTATGTAGGTCTACTTATTCAATTCCCCCCAAAAAATTAGTCCCGGAACTTTGTGAACAGATGTAGTTTCGTGTAATATTTTTTTTTAATCATGGAAAAGGGGGTGGGGGAAGGAAGCAGAAATCGATATCCATTCTGGAGCTCGTTAACAACCCTTCACTTACACTGTCACTACTCATTTACGCATCTACACGCAAACACACACACATTATTACAACATCCCTAGAAATTTAACATTAAAAACATTTACACAGAGCATTTCAAATTAAGAAATAAAGAACAGTTGCGTTATCAATGGTATGTTCATAAAATAGGCCAAGCATGCGTCTAGTAGGTGTAACGCCAACAGTAAATCATCAAATAAATGCTCCAGTGACAGATACGATACAGACTTTATTGTCGATACATTACTCCGATTTAACAGACGTTCATCAATTTAAAACACTTGAATAGTGGCCATACATAGGGCCTAGGCAGTCAATATAATACAAGAAACGAACTGTTCTGTCCGTCTTGCCTTCCGAACGGAAGTCGTCTAACGCGACATTGTTGAAATCATGAACGAATCAAGTAGAGCTCAAAATTTACTTCCTTTCTATTAATATCTCATCTAGCAATCACACACATTGCTAATGCCTCGTGAAGTAGAATCATACAGCGGACATACACTTCGAAATCTGGAGCCGCCATAAAATACGCCCTCACCCCACCGAACACTTAGCAGAAGAACCCAACACTTCTGCTCCATTAGTTTCACGTGTGGCAGCCAACCATATCGGCATGACGTCTCTTCCCGTATTAATAAGTGACTCCGTATAAAATAAACAAACAAGGAGCCTTGTTGAGCTACCTATTATATAGCCACAATCGTTATGAATTTTAATCATAACAACATACCAAAAAGAAGTTTATCTAAAACACGTACTTTATCACTGAGGCTCATCAAAGCCTTCTTGCGCTTAAGCACACTCGCCAACACACTTGCACTACACTTGGATGCCATTATAAATTCCAAATGTAATCAAAAACTGCAAAACCATGGATGAAAAGATGCTCGACAAAGACACGTGTAAAGACAACGAAAGCTGGGAGAACAAGGAGCCAGCCTTTCCTTGCTGCGCGGTAGACGTCTTGAAATTTTAGCCTACTGCGCACGGCTGCGAATATATGCGAAGTGCCCGCGAATGGCAAACAAATGGGTTACACTTTATCTCGCGCGAATGAACACCAATTCATCTGTTGTATATAATATTTACATTACTTCAACATATTTTTCAACCAATTTACAATTATTTTTAATACTTTATAATATATTTTCTCATAAACGTGTAGTTTCTTGTAATTTAATTTTTAAAAATCATGGAAAAAAAGGGGGGGGGTGAGAGGAGGCAGTAATCGATATCCATTTTGGAGCTCGGGTAAAACTTAAACATTGCTCGGGACAGAAAGAGTTTTAGAAAAAAAAAAACATTAATCGCCAACTTATGTGTTGAAGGTATCCACCCACGTCTCGGTCCTTTCCACAAATAAAAATTATATTTAAAAAAATACGGCTACACTGGTGCCATAACGGCTGCACTTTATCTGACAGTTCGCCCCCTGTGCAGGAAATCGTTTAACCTGTCTGGCAATATTAATGAAATCTCCCGTCCTGAAGAAATCGTGACCTCAGGGCGCTACTAAAATTGCTATTCAAAAGGGCACCATCTTTCCAAAAATACACACTTCTGTTGACAAATTATTTGCTGAGGGCTACCACGGCCAGTAGGCATCCACACGTCTGTTAAGTTTCAGCACGCGAGAATCAGTGACGCATGCACTTAATAAACTTCATATTCGTTCATGCACAAATGAAAAGCGATGACCTGAGCTGAAAGAAGTTTTTTTTTTTCCTTAATTATTATTTTTTAAGAACATAGAACCGGAATAAATTTCCAAATATAGTTATATTAATTACACGACTACACTGAATGTTGAAACGGCGCTGTGAATTAAGGAATAAATTCTGGCATTCACTTTATCTTAAGTCAATAACTCTCTTACTAGTACATAAACAGGTCAGCGGCCATTTGTTTTAGTAACTTTTTTAGTAGAGTAATGATGGCGTCATCAAAGAGGTCAATGTGAAAAAGATGTTTAATGAAGTAAGAAGGTAGCATGCCACTTTCTTTGAGCATGTTGTGAAAAGTAGGCTGGAAAATGTTGTGAAAAAGCAGAATGATTGACGGAAAATGTGTATATACAAGGGGCTTGACATAAGTCTTGGGCCTGACCATGAAGGAGTCACAGGAGGAAGATGAAACTTGGCACATTTAAAGTTCATCATATTTGCACTGAATGTGTGAAGTACACGTTTGTTTCTTCAATGGGTTTTCCCGCTACGGTGCACGGCGCAATGTACCCTATTGACCGGATCTGCTGCTCCGAAGATTTGACAAAACAATGGAAAAGAAGGAGGCCAGAGATGTGATAAAATTTCTGATGTTTCAGGGAAAAACACCTACAAAAATACACAGGGAGATGGAACCAGTGTTTCGTGATTCTTGTCCTTCATATACTTCGGTAAAAAACTGGTGTCAACAGTTTAAGTGCGGCCGCTCAAATGTTGCTGATCTGCCAAGATCTGGTAGACCAGCCTCAGAGTGTAACGATGAAAATGCAACAAGAGTGAAGAAAATCATTGACCCGGATCGAAAAATGACAATTGTGGAGATAGCTAGTAGAGTAAAACTGAATGAAAGAACAGTTTATAGAATTTTACACAAAGGACTGAATATGAGAAAAGTGTGTGCACGCTGGGTTCCGCGACTGTTGACACGTGAACAGAAGGAAACGAAGGTAAATTGCTGTCAACAGTTGTCAAAAAGTGTCAGTCAAAAAACTTTTTGGAGACCATGGTGACAGTAGATGAGACTTGGGTACACCATTATGACCCCGAATCCAAAATTGACAGCATGCAATGGAAAACCCCGGGCTCCCCAACACCTGTCAAGCCGAGAGCGCAGAAATCTGCAGGAAAAGTGATGCTGACTGTTTTTTGGGATGCCAAAGATGTCCTGTTGAAAGATTATCTGCCTCGTGGCAACACAGTTAATGGACAGTACTATGCAGATCATCTCACCAAACTAAGAAAGGTTGTGACCAGGAAACGAGGGATAATGCGCACTCAAAATCTTCCTTTGCTTCAAGACAACGCGCCCTCTCACAAAGCACGGCTTGTGCAGCTAGCGGCCAACGATTTGAATATTGAAATTCTTCCACACCCACCATATTCTCCAGATTTGGCTCCATCAGACTTTTTTCTATTCCCAAATCTTAAAAAACAGCTAAAAGGAAATCATTTTGACAGCGATGAAGAAGTTATACTGGCATGTGATGACTGGTTTAGTTTGAAAAATAGGGTGTTTTACTCCCAAGGTCTTTTCAAGGTCAAGCAGAGATGGCAGAAGTGTGTCAATTCAGACGGTGGCTATATTGAAAAGGAATAAACACTATACAAAATTTCAGCTCTCTGTGACATGTCCTTCATGATCAGGCCCAAGACTTATGTCAAGCCCTTGTATGTACAGGGTGTCCATAAAAGATTGTACCCTTTAAAAAAAATTTATTCTCGGCCCCATGATGTGGTAGAGGATGCTTTCTATCACAAAAGTAAGATCATCTCTACAAGTTTTTAAGCATACCATAAAAGAATGTACCTATTTCTTTTTTTTCACCTACTTGACCAGTGTGTGGAGAGACATGAAACAGTTACCGGTTGCAATGCAACTGCGAAAGTTTCACTTGAAATACCCGCCATGCGCATGCGAAGGGTGCACATATTGAGTCTATGTAAGGTATGCTTAAAAACTTGCAGAGATTATCTTACTTTTGTGATAGAAAGCATCCTCGAGAATAAATTTTTTGAAAAGGGTACAATCTTTTATGGACAACCTGTATATAGAGGATGACAAAGAGTTAAAATGCTGGACAGTTTGACATCATGGCACGGAAGTCGACAACAGAACTGATAAATAGTACAGGAGACAGGAAGTTGTGGAGATGCATGATCGCTTAGGCTCCGTCTCATTTCTTTATAATGAAAAATAAAAGAAGCGAATTAGCAGAACAGAAACCGATTTAGTAAAAAATTCAAGCTGAGAAAAAAAGACAGTTCTCTCCTATGAATAAGTGACTACGTTTAATTTTTGTTTTTTTCTGAAACAGTTTTGGTGTCCCTGAGCCTTGGCTCACGGAGCCAGTAGTCCACTTGTCTGGAGCCGGTACTGCATTTAAATGTCCAGATATTAAAGGATGAAAGTAACACTTGTTACACTGAGTTAGAGAGAAAGAGAGAGAGAGAGAGAGAGGGAGAGAGAGAGAAGTGAGAGAAAGAGAGAGAAATAGAGAGAGAAAAAAAAGAAAAAGAGAGAAAGAGAGAGAGAAGGAGAGAGAGAAAGAGAGCGAGATAGAGAAAGAGAGCGAGAGAGCGGGAGAAAGAGAGAGAGACAACGAGAGAGAAAGAGAGAGAAATAGAGAGAAAAGAGAGAGAGAAAAATAGACGGAAAGAGAGAAAAATAGACAGAGAGAGAGAAAGACAGAGAACGAGAGAGAGAGAAAGAGAGAGACAGGAAGAGAGAGACAGAAAGAGAGAGTTAAATGTAGCGTTGATAAACACAAAAAACAAATCAAAGGGCGACTAGTTTCTGCCAGCAAGAAAAATACATACACCACTATAAGCAACAGAGTTGTGCTTTCTCAGAAAAATGCTCGTAATCTCACTGACAGTTAAGATAACTAAGTAAGAATACTTGAGAAGAACTGACAAAGAAAGACAAATCAAATAAAATAAGGAGAAGATAATCAACCTTCATGGACATCTGATGAGATGAGATGAGCATTCAAAAACTTCGTAAACACCGGAAATCTAGAAGGACAGAGAAAGAAAGAATGTCACGGATTGCCTCCCCTGCTTTGCAGCAGTGGTCCAACAGTGGCCAAAACTCAAGAGTATCTAAATGGGTCGTCACAGGTGTCTACCTTCGCACAAGATTACTCTTGGCAGAGTGTAGATAGAAGGGTAATGACGCTTCTACCTTAAGGGTTAATTCACAAGATATTTTCAGAAGTCAAGAACAATGTTGCATTGGGCTGAACAATTGTTAACTTTTATCTGATCCGTCGCCTTTTGTGAAGGATTTAAGCAATGGTTTTTAGCCCAAATCAAGCCCCCAGCTGAGTTAATGAAGCGAATTTCCTCTTATAATGGCATAGCTCTGTTTGAGGTAAATATATGTCTAGATGTATATGTATATATACAAGGGGCTTGACATAAGTCTTGGGCCTGACCATGAAGGACATGTCACAGAGAGCTGAAATTTTGTATAGTGTTTATTCCTTTTCAACATAGCCACCGTCTGAATTGACACACTTCTGCCATATCTGCTTGACCTTGAAAAGACCTTGGGAGTAAAACACCCTATTTTTCGCACTAAACCAGTCATCACATGCCAGTATAACCTCTTCATCGCTGTCAAAATGATTTCCTTTTAGCTGTTTTTTAAGATTTGGGAATAGAAAAAAGTCCGATGGAGCCAAATCTGGAGAACATGGTGGGTGTGGAAGAATTTCAATATTCAAATCGTTGGCTGCTAGGTGCACAAGCCGAGCTTTGTGAGAGGGCGCGTTGTCTTGAAACAAAGGAAGATTTTGAGTGCGCGTTATCCCTCGTTTCCTGGTCACAACCTTTCTTAGTTTGGTGAGAAGATCTGCATAGTACTGTCCATTAACTGTGTTGCCACGAGGCAGATAATCTTTCAACAGGACACGTTTGGCGTCCCCAAAAACAGTTAGCATCACTTTTCCTGCAGATTTCTGCGCTCTCTTCTTGACAGGTGTTGGGGAGCCCGGGGTTTTCCATTGCATGCTGGCAATTTTGGATTCGGGGTCATAATGGTGTACCCAAGTCTCATCTACTGTCACCATGGTCTCCAAAAAGTTTTTTGACTGACACTTTTTGAGCAACTGTTGACAGCAATTTACCCTCGTCTGCTTCTGTTCACGTGTCAACAGTCACATAACCCAGCATGCACACACTTTTCTCTCTGTTGTGTAAAATTCTATGAACTGTTCTTTCATTCAGTTTTACTCTACTAGCAATTTCCACAATTGTCATTTTTCGATCCTGGTCAATGATTTTCTTCACTCTTGTTGCATTTTCATCGTTGCACTCTGAGGCTGGTCTACCAGATCTTGGCAGATCAGCAACATTTGAGCGGCCGCACTTAAACTGTTGACACTAGTTTTTTCCCGAAGTATATGAAGGACAAGAATCATGAAACACTGGTTCCATCTCCCTGTGTATTTCTGTAGGTGTTTTTCCCTGAAACATCAGAAATTTTATCACATCTCTGGCCTCCTTCTTTTCCATTGTTTTATCAAATCTTTGGAGCAGCAGATCCGGTCAATAGGGTACATTGCGCCGTGCACCGTAGCGGGAAAACCCATTGAAGAAACAAACGCGTAATTCACACATTCAGTGCGAATATGATGAACTTTAAATATGCCAAGTTTCATCTTCCTCTTGTGACGCCTTCATGGTCAGGCCCAAGACTATGTCAAGCCCCTTGTATATATATATATATATATATATATATATATATATATATATATATATATATATATATATATATATATATATATATATATATATATATATAATCCTCTGGCTCATACGTGTGCTTTCATACATGTATTAACTGAATCAACTATGTTTGTTTAGTTTTAAAATAACGTGTAACAAATTTAATAGTGAATTAGTCTTTAACAGGTTAAAATAAATATGCAAAGATTGGTGAAATTTTAGATGAAAGCGTTTTCATAGAGACGTAATAGGTTAATGATATAAGTATGTTTTGCTGATGCCTTTTTTACAAGAACTTAACTCTAGGTGAGTCCTATCGCCGTGGTTTCCGTCACTTCTTTTTGGTGATGAGTGCACTTCTCCACATAACTCGTCCAATGTAGGCGGTCAGTGTTGATGCTCTTCTCTCACACTAGCGGCGTAGGAACATTAGTACTTCAAACCGTCTGATAGCTTGTAACCACGAACTTTTTAGACAAAATAGAAAGACAGATGTTTCTGCTAAGTACATTTGTGGCCTGCAAATTCACAGGTGCATCGTCTCGCTGTCCATCCACCTTTGTTAATCTCTCAGAGTAATTAAATTCTTCTTTATACACAGCGTAACTCAGGAATGATGAATAGAAATCACTATTATTCTTCTGGGTATTAACTGGGAAAATATGTGCTTGGACAACGCGAACAATGATTTGTGCCTGAACTAACATTAACAAGTTACATATATCTCACACAATGATACTATACACTTCAGGCACATGTGATATAATCATCACTCATTACTGCTCCAGTCGGAGTCTGGGGTCACCTCTGCTTTCAGGTTTCCGCACGAATAGCCAGAAACAAACACCAGCGCTTGCTGCAGTGGTACATGAATAAACTATTTTCATATGTTGAGGTTGCCAGCCTCATATATAACAATTTAGACAAGAAACATGTCAAATTCACATTTGTAAAATAAATGTTACACTTACCCCAAACATTTGGGTATCTACAATCTCCTCGCACAGGTTAGAATGGACACGAGCAATTTATGTTACATGCTCTCGAATCACTTGGCCTGAGAAATTCCTCTTATGACGAGTGTTCTGTGAATCACTTGGTTTGGAGATATTTTGATTCTTCTTATGACGGGTGTTCTGCAAATCAATTGGTCTGGAAATATTCTCTTATGACGGGTGGGCCGCGATAGCTTAGTGGTTAGTGCACTGGCTTCCTAGATCAGTGGTCTATGGTTCGATCCCCATATGATGTGGGATTTTTTTACACCGCAAACGGCTCCTGGGTCGACCCAGCCCCAATTGGGTTCCAGAGCAACTTCTGGGAAGGTTAAGGCGGCCGACATGGTGCTGACCACATCACCCCTAGTGTGCCGATGGTCAAGAAAATATTGGCCTAACACCATATTCCCAATATGCCTCAATGGGCGTGTGACGGGATCCTTTACCTTTTTTACCATTGTTCATATTTAAAGTCCTGGTCCCTTAAGTTTCCAGCCTTGTATTTAAATATGCGGGTTTACTTGTAAGTTTCACAGTTGCCCAAATACTCGATCTGTCACTTATAATTATGGAATTCTAAGTCCGATGTCTCACTGGCTTCTGGGAGTTTGCTCATTTGACGATGCGATGCAATCTCTGATCTGTGTCTTTGGTTTCGCTAGATTATACCTCTCATTCTCAGTTTAAATCCCAGATTGTACTTCCCTACAAACTTTCCAATCAGAACTTAAGTATATTCCGGCTCTCAAATCAAACCAATGGTAAGCTCTTTAGCACTCTCTGGAATGGGGTATTTAAATTCATAATCTCCCCTGCGTGTTTTAAAATATTACATTTTAAAATTCTATCGCGTGACCTCTTTCAATTTGCCGTAATATTTCCGGTGGCATCTTGTGCAAATAAACAAATCTGTGCACTGATTACTTGTCTAAATGCCTTCCGTCAAGATTGCCTATCCAGACAGATTTATCTGTAATATTGAAACAGACAAGGGCCAGCAGATGCGATAATCTAATTATCACCTGTGTGTGTGAATTCCCCAGACTGATTTCTGAGACGGACAATATTGGCTTCGTATTCATCCTCGTACGAGACCATATTGTGTCAACCGAGGATCGTCTCCTATCAAAGGTGGCCGGCGACTCAAAGAGATAAAGGTATTACCGATGACCGGTGATAATGACTGTGTATTGTTACGATAACACCACAGTTCACCTGGCGGAACGTCTGGGAAGTGATCACAGTAAAAGAATGTAAGGGCAATAAATATGCCAAATAATAAGACGATGAGTGAGAAAAATGAAGAAATGTAGAGATACTGCCGGAGTGAATGAGAGTTATAAAATTGTACGACTGATTTCGTCACAGAAGAAAACAAATGGTAAAGATAATGGGTTGCTTGACAATGCTACATGGGGAAGGAATCAAAAACAGAACTGATGGAAAGCATAAAAAATCGAGACCTGGGGCGGGGCACAATAGCCGACGCCTCGATGCGTGGCGCCATTAACCGATGTTATGTTTTGAATAAAGTTGTCCACCTCAGTGCTATATATAATTGTGTTATAACCAAACTTGCGAATGCAAAATAAATTACAAACTCTATAATATCACGCACTAAGCTCTTTGTTTTTCCTTCAGCGTTAAATCTCAGACTTCAGCGTTAAATCTCTCACTTCAGTGTAAAATCTCTCACTTCAACATTAAATCGCTCAATTCATCATTAAATCTCTCACTCCACCGTTAAATCTCTGACTTCTAAGCTTCATCTTGACGTATCTTCTTTTTTAGAGTGCCTGGGTTACTGGCTGTCATCAGCGTTTTCCGTTTTACTTTTCCCAGGAGCATGAATCCATCATGTCAGCTGGTCCTCTTGTATGAAGCCTGTACCAAAGGATTAATTTGCTCGTGCAGCTGTGGTTTCTGTAACAATATGTATTATATACTAACGCTGTCAGCCCCACGCATAATCTCATATTAGTGCCCTTTTTCGATATACTTGAGTGAACGGTGGTCTGTTCTTCCTGTGCTTCGACAACTTCATGTCTCTAGTGCTGTTTATCAATTCTGTTGTTTAGTTTTTCAATGCTGTAACGATCAGCTCTTCGGCATCTTACTCGTCTTCTGTGCCTTTTTAATTGTATCGTAACGTATTCCAGCATTACGTTTTTGTTACTCATAACTGGTCCAGAAAACGTGACTTCTATCTTCTGTTGTGTGCAATGTGATTCCTTTGAGCAGGCCACTTTTTGGATATTGTCGTTATTATCTTTAGTTGTCAATACTTCGTTAACATTCTGTTAACCCACATATAATAAACAGCTAAAGAGCATTGATGGTGGTATCAAAGCAAGACATCTGGCACAAGACATCTTTTGTTAACCACGGTCAGTGCCGGTTTTACCACAAGGCGAAATAGGTAGTCGCCTTTGGTGGCAACAGGGAGGGGGGGGGGGGAAATCGGGCGAAATAGTGAAGTAAAACAAAATGGTGGTATATATGTATATGTATAGGTGTATACTTATATATATATATATATATATATATATATATATATATATATATATATATATATATATATATATATATATATATATATATATATATATATATATATATATATATATATATATATATATATATATATACATATATATATATACATATATATATATATATATATATATATATATATATATATATATATATATATATATATATATATATATATATATATATATATATTTATATTTATATTTATATTTATATTTATATTTATATTTATATTTATATTAAAATCCTATTCTACATCCCTGCAAATAAGCATGTACATACATATTTGTATTAGCATATTTATGTATGTTTTTTGTGCCTGTGTAGGTGTTATTTTCTTCTTGTTTTACATTTCGTTGAGATTTTGTCTTTTTGTGGTAAGACACACTTCCTTGAACCTAGTGTCACAGGGTGGCTTTAATTAGAGTCTGTCTGAGTACTGAGACAAGACACTAGTTTTGAGGAAAGTCTGAGAAGATAGATTAAGATGAGAAATACAGTGAATGTGGAAGGATGAGACTTATAGCTTCAAGGGTGAGAACCTATATTGACTCTCCCTCGCCACTTGTGACTTATGTACTTGCTACTGTCTCACCACCTCTGACTACCAGAAAGGAGATATGTTACACTAAGCTATCCACAGACACTACTATACAGTCAAAGCATACAAGTACAGTATAGTGAAAGATAAACTGATCCAGTGTACATTTTTTAGTTTATTAAACAACAAATCAATTCCACAGCGAACAACTATAACGTGCGAGTTCACACAACCTGGAAAAATAAAAGAACAAATAAAGTGAAAGACACAATATACATTACCACGCTCTTTTTCACAACTAAGGATAAAGAAATATACTCTCTAAGTAAGAGCCACCACTCCTAACTACACTATTGTTACTAACTAAACACACTGTCCCGCTGAAGATTTATAAACTAAATGACTACACTGTCTCAAAGGCGCTCTAGGTGGTCCTGCACACCTAACTAATACACCACAAAGAAAGGCTACGCTAATGGATTCTGCAGCACTACCTCAGAGGCTGTTCTCTAAGTATTTCTATCTAACCCTACTGTTCCTTATGAAACCGCTAAACTCCCCTCTCTCTCCTCTGTTTCTGTTCCGTCCTTTTCTGACGCTATCGCCTTCGTCTGTGGCTCCGATGAGTTGCTTTTCGTCATGCACCTCCTCCCGTTAGCATTTAGAAAGGCATGTTTTCCCTCTTTCCTCTTCCGAATACTGATGAAGGGGCCCTTGGTGAATATATCTATATTTAGTTGCCTAAGGCTGTTGATTTTATCCCTGCTGGTGACACTCAATTCTTCAAACCGACGAGTTAACCCGCTTCGGGTTTGGGCCTACTGCATTATTGTGGCAATATGTAAACAACATCAGGCAACGTAGCCTGTTTTGGTATTGGGCCTTTACGAGCTAAGAGCTCCTATTTAGAGGCAAGTCCCCCGCGAAGGTATATGTTTCCTCACGTCAAGAGAACTGCTAATTCCTCTCAGTGTTGCAGACGTAACTGGGCGCCAGGTACAACGCGCGTACCCAGTTTTCTTCAATTACACTGATGTCTCGTGCCTTTCTCTCCCGAGAAGGCAAAGTCCGTTGTAGGCTTAGGTTTATCTACAACCTCCCCGCCGTGAATCGCTGTAAAACAAAATAACAACATCTATACAACAATTCAAAATTACCTAATACATAACACATTAACACCCAAGATTCATCTACACCCTGGTGTCCCCCAAATTAATAAATCTCCCCTACACACAAGCTCTCATCTCTGTTTTATTTCTGCCCGAGGGTCAGACTAAATTACAGCTCTCTCCTATCTCTCCTGCACAAATTACTCGCTGTCTGTTACGTTAAACCCAGACGCGGGCTGGCCTGATTCTTTTGTGTGCGTGATCTCGCCGGTAGGCGTCCCAACATCGCTTCAATGAAGCCAATATCCTATTGTACTGAATAATTTTCCAGCCCTATTCTTATTAAAGACTGCCCTGGGAAGGGTATAAAATTAGCAAAATTATTTAACACTTATACATATACCATCCATGTTAATATTAAACCCCCCTCATTCCTTGTCTTCTGACTACATTACCAACTAGCCCAACTTATTAACGCACAAATCACACCCGCGTATCTTTACTACAAATTATCAAAATCAAATGCGGTTACTCTGACCTCATTATTACTGTGGCGAAATGTTTTTTTGTTTTTGAGGGGGTGTTCGTATGACAGACTTGATGGAAGAATGAATAAAAGATAATCTCTAGAGGAAACTCTCCCAGACTGCAAGATGAATGCACAGTCTCTCCTCGGGAATTAGTCCACTCAAAAAACTTTCTAAGAGAATTCTGGTGAAACTAAACAGGATATTCTCTAGGCGATAAATTCTTTATCCGAGATCCTATAAAGGACTATGTATAGTACATATAGATGGATAAGAGATTTGGTGCCCAGCCACATTAAAAATATCCCGACCCAATAGTGTTTATTTAATTTTGGCTCTGCCCCCAGGGTGTAGATTTATGTTATTAAAACTATACAACCCAATTAAATATTACAAAGAAAATAACAACAGACTCTGTTATGTAAAGTTTTCAAAAATGAAAATAGAATCTCACAATATATTAAAATATACAACTATATGATATGTTCCCTAATCTATGAATGGTTCTGATCCATGTCAGAATTAATTTTTAATCATAGGACAATAGGAATATTCTGTAGTGGTTCTGCTGGCATGTTCAGATACTCATCTCAATTGCTGATGTAGTCTTGTTGCCAGGGGTTCAATATGTCCCAGCACTCCAGGTCCCGCAAGTTCTTTTTAGGGTTTCGGAGGATGGCAAGCTGCTTTCTCCGTCTTGACTCAGGGCGCATCACCAGCTGGGATGGATTAAGTCTGCCCTTGCGAACACTGCTTATGCTTTAGTCTTCTGGTATGACAACCTGATATGACAACCTGGTAGGACTGGATTGACAAACAATTGGAGCTCCATAAGTAATCATGCCAGAGAAGTCATTTCCCCTATCTGCTGGGCGCTAATCGTCCATCAGAAATCTAACAAACATTCATAGCTAACATCAATAACAAAGTACTATTTATTATCTATAAAGTACTATAGCATAACTGATGTTATAAGCAAACAGGTGGATCTAAACCTATATCTGGCTTACAGCTTGTCTATCGCAGTGATTTTCAACATATGGGCTGTTAGCTTCACCAACTGTGAAGTTTGAGGCAGTGGTCATCAAAAGTTTTAGAACCACTGGTCTACATTGTGCCCATAGAGAAAAAAAATCAATTTGGGGTCACTGTCAACAATGGTTTGAGAACCACTGGGTAATAGTTTTCTATTCATCTGTAACATGTTGGGGTGTCATTGCTGCCAAGGTTTGAGAACCACTGAATTACAAGTCAGTCAACATATTCATTTATAAAATTCGGCTATAGTGCTGTTGCCCATCCCTACATAGTTCTATGTTTATGTGATAGGCATTCATATACCTTGATAATACCATCATAACACATACACACAAACATTAAAATATAATAAGGATATTTGCAGAAATCAGTTCAGGATTAAAATATGACAAGGATAATCATGGCTGAAATCATACAGTAGAATTAGTAGAAATCATTCAGTATAAAACAGGACAAGGGTAGTTCATACATGAAACTTTCAGTATACATAATGTTGTTGTCTCCTGTACAAAATCAAGGATATTAATTTCTGTCACAGTGAAAAACAAAAGATACTGACATGATATGTTGTAGATAAACATATGATTAATTCATGTTATTCATATAACAATATAGATCACTTACTCGCTCAGGCAAGATTCATTGCTGTTTAAATGATCGGGCCCCTCTGTATTTCTTAGGAGCAACCATTTTGTTCCCGGTCAGTCTGCCGGCTTGCGAGAGAAAAGGCCTGCGCTTTGAGAATAACGCCAAAATCCTCCAGGTTTCCGTTTGGTTGCTGAGGTCAAAGGTCAAAAGACTATACGCTGCCTATCCCGTTGGCTTAACTGTAATTATTCAGGGCGCGGTGTAAAAGTTCACAGCGGTAAAAGGTCACAGTGGTTTTGCCAGTCAAACGTAGAACAAAGGAATTTATTTCCCGAAGCAAATGGGAGATCTCCTGATGTGTATTGACGAGAGGTAGATATTCTAGACAATTTAAGAGAAGGAATGAATTTGTATGAGAAAAGATAGACAGAGAGAAAAGAAGGCGAATACACTTCGTGACAATTACATTACACAGAGCTCCCGTCTAACTTAGCACCTAACCTCATACAGTTAATTATCTCAAAAACCGCCACTAATCATAGATACTGCTAGCTTATACATAGTATAATTATAGACAAAACTCACACTACACTGGCTCTAGTTTTGTATAAGTCAGCAATTGATGGCAACTCCTGACTAATAAAAATTAAATTTAATCCCAGAAGAAAGCATACTCTAACGTGCTAAAATCCTATAGAAAAAAAAACTTCCTACACAACTATTTATTTATGAACATACTCAACTTTTCAGAATTTCCACGAACCGGGCACACTACAATGGCGCTTATTCACGGCACAAAATTCTTGGACTTGTGAGCGCTTGCTAAACTTTGGCGCTCAATATATATGTTGCTAAAAGCCTGATGCAAGACAGACGCGGTGAGTCATCGCGTCTGGCATCATCTCACAGGAACCGCTTTTGCCCAACGTTTGACCTAATATCATGTCTGCATATAAATTAAATCGAACCCACCCAATCATAACATAATCTTAACCTCTGACTCATCGTCAACTGAGTAATCGCAAAATTATTTCTGCTCGCTCGACGAAATTATACGTAATATTTTGTAACGCTACTGACCTCCCATCTACTAGAATGAATCACTGGTTCTGCGTTACAACCTGGGAAGGGGATTTCTCCCATCCCCACAAATAGAAGGGTTGGTGAAGGTTGTCTGAGTAATCCTAACGCCATAAAGAATAATCCAGCTATAATAAATAACGAACTCGAACGCCTAAGGATAACTAACGAACCAAAATAATAAAATGGAATTAAAAAATGGGTCGAGTTGAAAATAAAAATAACAGTAACTGATCACACCTAGACTGAAGTCTGAAGGTTGTATCAGAACGCAACTGCCATTCAAAACTGAGTGAACACTGGCAACTTAAATGCAGCGTTTATAAATACTAAAACAAACCAAATGGCTACTAGTTTCAGTCATCAATTACAGCGGTGGATGTTCCACGAGGCATCGTGGGGCATAATGATAGATCCTACGAAATGTTTAGGGCCTGCGAATAAGGGATCAATTATAATGTGATGGGGCAATAATAAACGCCCCAAAATCTCCCTGAAGTTCATATTTGTGTGTTTAGAAACTGAAGTAAATAGTCCTACACGAGCGTGCCGCTTTGCGAGTGCGCGAGCGTAAATCACTACGCCAGCACACCAGCACGCCAGCCCTGCGTGATGCGGTTATTTGTCGTATAGAATACGGGAGCGCCATAGGCCGAAGGCAGTTTGATAAGATTCACAGTAGAGGCAAGATGTGAAAGACACAAGGATAAGCAGAAGTTTTCACAGGATTAGCAATTGAGCACTGGCTGGGTGTTTTGTTTGTTTTGTTTTGTTTGTTTAGTGCTTGCTTTATTTTACTCTTTGTCACTGAATGGGTTGTATGAATAACTACAGCCCCCGCCTTAGAATCAAGAGTTTTATTGTTGTTCTGGTTGGGTGCGAGTGTGCAAGAAAGTGATCACATATCACAACAGCATCATCACCTCTCGCCCACCCTATCACAATTGGCGTCGTCGGCAGGATCGACAGACAGTGACTCTGAGCCAACAGCAAACGAGAAAATATCGTAAACACCCAGCAGTGCAGTCTTGCAGCAAGATGGTCTCAAGGAGCACACGTGCTTCGAGCAGAGGGGAGCACGAGGAGGCAGTAACACCGGTAGTGGGTACATCAGTGGTGCAAAGTAAAGGTCAGAGCAATGCGGCGGTGAAGGTAATATACGTGAAGATGCCGGAGGTAAGACGGTTTGGTAAAAAGGCAGGCACCACTTGGCAAGAGTTTGTGAAAGACGTAGGGGCCGTGTGGAAGGTAGCGCCCTTTACTGCAGAAGATAAGGTAGACGTTATCTGGAATAATGTTACACCAGTGGTATCTAGGGAACTACGGGTACGTGGCGGAGCCAAGGCCAGCCCAAGAAGTTGCTAGAAATAATTGAAGAAGCATACAGTGAGCGACAACTAGTCAGTGAGATGACTAGGGATTTCCATGCCATGAGTCAGGGGCCTAGGGACTGTGCTGTTTTCTGGGAAGGCAAAAAGCCTGATACTCAAGTGCGGGTAGCCAGTGTAGAAGCTCACTCTGAAGAGGAGACACTCAAATCAGAAGTAGCTAGCCTAACGTCCCAGCTAGCACAGCTGTCGCACAGTAGGTCGCCAGCACAAGAGGAGGTGCAAAGAAAGAAAACACCATGCCAACCACGGAAACAGCCAAAGCACGACGAGGGGGTGTGTGAGCAGGAACCTCAACTAGACCTTCTTGTAGGTAAGAGTCAGGCTGTTGACAAGGAAAGCTGTGATCTAACAGTAGCTACAAACACAGATGCTCAAAAAAGGCGACAAGGATTTTGCAAGTGGTATAGTGTCGACAGAGGATGGGAGTTTATTACGCCAGATGATGGAGGTATTGATGTATTCGTACACCAGACCATGATTTTTAGAAAGGGATTCCGGAGTCTGGCAAGGAACGAGCAAATAGAGTTTGATTGCAAACCATCGGTTCAGGGCATCGAAGCGGTCTTTGTATGCGGCATTGGCGGCCAGGAATGTAAGAGCAGTAAGAGGCCACCCATGGCACAGAGGAAGCGTAGAACGTTGAGGTGCTACAATTGTGGAGTTTTCAGACCACATGGCAGCCAAATGCCCTCAAGGCCCGCTTCCGAAACGGTGCTTTAAGTGCAAGTCCTCAGAGCATTTGCTATCCGCCTGTCCCTCAAGGAGCTCCCTCCCTAAACGAACGGCCACAACTAGGTTGCCAATAGGGTGCAAGCCAAGAGATGGCCGTGAAAACTGTCACCCTAAGAGCGCCAAGAAAAATGGTCGACTTTTAGAGGAGGAAACTCATCCTAAGCAGATAGGAGGGAATGCACCTCGACGTTCAGAAGAGGAAAGTCATCTAAAGCAGATTGTGAGGAATGTAAGCCAACGTTCACAGAAAACGAGTGTAAATCACGTTGGAAGCAATCTCCCGCCAAGGTCGACAACTGCATTCACTGAAACGCAGAACTCACACACAAGCAGCGACACTACACGAGGGTACGAATCTTCCAAACCACAGCAAATGTCAGCCCAACAACGTGTGACGAGGAACATGACGACCATGAGGGTCCCCAGCCGGGCTGGTACCACGTCAAGAATCTGAGCCCCAAGCCTTGCCGCTCAGAAAGAATCACGCGCAGAGCCAACGGCGGAGAGTAGGTTGTGGGGACCACAACATCTTCAGGAGTGAGATATGTAATGGGGCTATAATAAACGCCCCAAAATCTCCCTGAAGTTCATATTTGTGTGATTAGAAACTGAAGTAAATAGTTCTACACGAGCCTGCCGCTTCGCGAGTGCGCGAGCGTAAATCACTATGCCAGCACGCCAGCCCTGCGTGATGCGGTTATTTGGCGTATAGAATACGGGAGTGCCATAAGCCGAAGGCAATTTGGTAAGATTCGCAGTAGAGGAAAGATGTGAAAGACATCCAGAGTAAGCAGAAGTTTGCTTAGGGTATGAGAACACGTTTGATTTTAAGGTAGACTAGATTATTTCCTAGTGAAATTACCATTATTTCCCTGTAGCTTTAGAATTATTTTCAGCGTGACTGGGTTCTAATGTTTGAGAAAATAGATAGATCTGTTTCCAAAGGAGATTTCTTCCAGGACATTAGATTTAGTTTTAAAGTTATAGATGAGTGAAAATAACGTGTGGATAGGTTTTATTAGTCGCACGGCTGTGAGAATATAGAGAAGGAATCTATTTCATTCATGAAACCAGGAAGAGAAGCGATCTATTACTTTAATTTAGATAGTATTAACTTGATGGCAAGATGGCAGCCGGGGAGCCACGTGTTGATGACTGTGCATAAAGATGACGCATATGAGCGACAATAACATGTTTAGTTACCACACATTTTTAGTTACCACGTGCTATAGGTCTTATGATGTTAAGCTATTTATTATTTGAGAGCGCAGTGGGCTAATTATAACGTTTGCTAGCTTTGTTATAGTCCGTTCGGAAATTCGTGCCCACAGAAAGTGTCAATTTTCTCCAAAACTGTTTGTTGTATGGACATGAATTTTTGCCTACAGTCTTAGATTTTCCATGCAGTTATTAATATATTTTTTGCCCTTACAAAACTCATGTCACGTTCGAATTTTCTTCTTTACGTTATATAAAAAACTCTTACCGTTGTCTGGGTTAATTTTTCTTAGTTTTACAGGAAAGTTACAAGATCCGTTCAAAAATATTTTTTTGGTTTGAATTAGTGTAGTGACTACATGTCCGCACGAGTGCGCACCTATTGTACACAGTCGCGAGTAATTAATTCAAACAAACAAAAATATTTTTGAACGGATCTTGTACTTTTCCTGTAAAACTACTAAAAATTAACCCAGACAACAGTAAGAGTTTTTTATATAACGTAAAGAAGAAAATTCGAACATGACATGAGTTTTGTAAGGGCAAAAAATATATTAATAACTGCATGGAAGATCTAAGACTGCGTGCAAAAATTCATGTCCATACAGCAAACAGTTTTGGAGAAAATTGACGCTTTCTGTGGGCACGAATTTCCGAACGGACTATAGTCCAAGAGTTATTTTATTTTATTCTTTACTGCGAAGGTAATTTAGTTAGTATATTTCACGATAATTGATTATAATTTTACTGTATATTTATAGGGGGTTAAACATATTTATTATTTGGTGTTGGATGGAAATTGGTTTATTATAAAAGGTGCTATTTTAGTAGTACGCTATTAATATAATTTTCTCCATTTATGCCAAGATAGTTTTATTATAGTGGAACTCGAAGTAAGTTAACGAATAATTTGTATGGTGTTACTTTGAGATTAGTTTAATTACATCTGTTGTGTACACAGATTTGTGGTGTTAGATGCCATTGGAGAGGATGCATCTAGCTTTAGGTATTAAGATTTCTTGTGGGCGTAATTCCACCCCTTTGTGTGTAAGGCACTTTGAGGCATAAGCGTTTCTCTGTTTGCGCCTTGCCTCCGCAAGGAGACACCGGTGCGGCTGGGTCCCGACAGAAGTCTGCACGAAGCATTTATATGTTATGGCAGTGGTTTGTTTCTGTAACAATGTGTTTCATCGGATGAGTTCCCAATCTCCTCAGTGGGCATATACGACATGCTTCAGAGTGCAGGAGCGAATATTGATATGGATCAGTTGCGAGGTGGTAGTTTATTCTCGTTAAGGAGAGTATTCGTTGTACATAGCGTTTAATACTGTTTATGCTCAGTTTAGTATTACTTAATTATTGTTATGTGTAGAATGGTTTATGAGAGCGTGGTTTATGAGAGCACGTGGGTTCACTTGGAGATATACATTTATCTTCGTGCTCCTTATGGAGCATGGGGCCACCAATGTGGCTGGCCTTCTTTTGGAACATGGGGCCACCAATGTGGCTGACCTCCGCTGAAGCATTCATAGTCTCTTGCAGAAGTGGTTTCGGTAGCAATCTGTGTTACATGGTGCGATTGCCAGCCTCGTGCACAACACCACACTAGGCTCGCTAGACAACATGCTTGGATTGAGTGTGTGTGCATGATAGTTGAATGTTTCATGTGGCGTGGAAGAAGGACAGTTTGACAGGTGAGAGCATGGTGTTTCTCATTATTTAACTATTATGATTTTAACTAGTCGGTGCTTTGTTTGCGTTTCAGGTTAGCAATTGAGCACTGGCTGGGTGTTTTGTTTGTTGGTTTATTTGTTTAATGTTTGCTTTATTTGCTTGTTTTTACTGAGAGGGTTGTATGAATAAATACAGCCCCTGCCTTAGAATCAAGAGTTGTATTGTTGTTCGGGTTGGGTGCGAGTGTGCAAGAAAGTGATCACATATCACAACAGCATCATCATCTCTCGCCCACTCTATCACAATAATACTCAGAATATTTTCCTTACAAAAAAATCACAAGCAAACAAGCAAGATAGTGGGACAAAACCAAAACAGCAACTAAAGCTTTAAAATATATTGCTAAAAATGTACCAACACTTTCTAAATTACTCATAAAATTTCCTAAGAAAGATTCTTCTTTTTCGCCTTTTCGCTGCAGCAAAGTCTGTACAAGCAGTAACGCTTCAAAATGCAAAGACGAACCAAAGATGACAGATGATCTTGGTTCATAGTCGAGTGCATACAATTCTTGATTTGGTTAAGCTTAGAGATTGCTCTTTCTCCTTCTGCATTTGATCCTCAAAGCAATATGCATATTTGGAAAACGTGTGACACCTTTATGTTTTATTTTGAGATTTTGTCAGTTCCGCTGCAGATATTATATCCTTATAAAACATAGAAAGGACTACAAACTCATCTACAAAGTCTTCCTGTAAGTCTGACGAATAGATGTTGTCTAACTCAGTTGCTTCGGATTGAACTTCATCTTTTGATAGAGATTTGTTTGCAAGAACACTGAACGCATCAAAGAAGGTGCTGTATGTATCGGCACGCCTTTTTTGTTATTTCTGTGATAGAACGGCTATTATACGAGGGAGAAAAAAAAGAATTCGAAACGCAACATTTGTACTTAAGTCTGTCATCAGTTCCACTGGTGTTTTATCTAACGGTGTCTTCTCTTCCTGAGTTAGGTGTCTGTAATCACAACTCGGAACACAGCATCAGTTTCTCTGGTGTTTTATCTAATGGTGTTTTCTCTTTTTACTGTAGGTGTTTACATTGTCTGTAATCACAACTCGAAACACAACATTTGTGCTTAGATCTGTCATCAGTCTGGTGTTTTATCTAACTGGATCTTCTTTTTTCGCTTTAGGCGTTTACATTGTCTTTAACCACAACTCGGAGCACAGCATTTCGTCATTTTTTTCATAATTATCAAATTAATCTTTATCTCGAACATCAATCAAATAATCCAGAACAGCATCATATAATTTCGCAACTACTGATAACTCAGTTCCAGGCTTTTGAAGTGCGTTATTTACTCTATCAATGTTTTTCAGAAGATCTTCCAAAATGAATGTTTTTAATACCACTTATAAGCTATTCAGCTATTCTTCTTAAATCTTCTGCTTCATGAACTAACTTTAGGTTTTGTTCTTCACATTCTGAAATATCATCCAGTGCAGCACGGATTTCATTGCTATGTCTTTTCAATGATATCATAGTGTGATAGGGTGGGCAAGAGATGATGATTATGTTGAGATATGTGATCACTTTCTTGCACACTCGCACCGACCCGAACAACAATAAAACTCTTGATTCTAAGGCAGGGGCTGTATTTATTCACACAACCCAATCAGCGACAACAAGCACATAAAGCAAACGTTATAAAGTAAACCAAACGAAACAAAACACCCAGCCAGTGCTTAATTGCTAACCTGAAGCACAAACAAAGCACTGACTAGTTAAAATCATAATAAATAATTAATGGGAAACACCGTGCTCTCACCTGCCTGTCACGAAAGGTTTGAGATTGATACTACCCGAAGATGAATATTAATATTAACGGTGTATGGGTGGCGTAGGTATGCCGTCGTATCTGTGTTAGGTATGTATTAGTGAGTGTGTGGTAGAACAGTCACTCACAACACAGGTACGTAAATAATAGTCATGGATGGCCGTAAACATCTGGTGTAATTTAAATGTCGATTTATTAAGTCACAGCACGATCACGTTTACATTGATATACACACAGTCACATTACAAGTCGTTGCAATACAATAATCTTCAACATTCATCAGCAGATCTATATCAAGGCCTAAAGTCCTCACGACTCATCTCTGCGCTATAACACTGCGCTATAATACTGCACCCAGCAGTTCACATAAATTATGGCCTAAAGTCCTCATGACTCACTTATAATACTGCACCCAGCAGTTCACATAAATTATGGCCTAAAGTCCTCATGACTCACTTATAATACTGCACCCAGCAGTTCACATAAATAATGGCCTAAAGTCCTCACGACTCACTTATAATACTGCACCCAGCAGTTCACATAAATAATGGCCTAAAGTCCTCACGACTCATCTCTGCGCTAGACTTATAATACTGCACTAAAATACTGCACCCAGCAGTTCACATAAATTATGGCCTAAAGTCCTCACGACTCACTTATAATACTGCACCCAGCAGTTCACATAAATAATGGCCTAAAGTCCTCACGACTCATCTCTGCGCTAGACTTATAATACTGCACCCAGCAGTTCACATAAATTATGGCCTAAAGTCCTCACGACTCATAATAATACTGCACCCAGCAGTTCACATAAATAATGGCCTAAAGTCATCACGACTCATCTCTGCGCTAGACTTATAATAGCGAAATATATGTCGACATTTTTCCAAAGCACTACGTAGGCATACATCCTCGAAAAACACACACAGACAGCGTTGACCACTCCCGGTCCAACGCTCCGAATCCCTCTTCTCCTCTCCGGGATCACACACCCTAGTCCCGCCAAAAAACCCAAAACGAGACTCCGCTGTTTTTGAACACAGCTCAAAAACAGTAC
Source organism: Oreohelix idahoensis (assembly GCA_024509875.1). Lineage (NCBI taxonomy): Eukaryota > Metazoa > Mollusca > Gastropoda > Stylommatophora > Oreohelicidae > Oreohelix > Oreohelix idahoensis. Next base: position 127,344 of record JAMPIV010013706.1, on the reverse strand, counting down.
AGAATAAATACATCTCAGCATTTGAGATAAAAGCGTTCGCACGCTTTCCTGTACTCTGTCACTCAAAATAAAAAGGATATGTTTCTATTATAACGTTAAACAAACCTCAGCTTAATCAGGTATACAAGTATTGTAACTCATAATCTACTTTGCCCAAAAACATATTCCGAATTACTGCCCTTTCAAAGGATCAACTTGTTACAGTTTCCCAAACACCCAGGAGAAAAAAATGATTCTATCATTTTTTTGAAAATTAACTCCCAAAACGAAAAAATTTAAAAGATAATGGAGTTCTAACATATGTTTTACAAAATTCATCTTATGATAAGTCAGAAATAGTATATCTACAAAATATTAGCAGTAAATGTAAAGTAATTAACAATCATCCAACGTATGATTACTAAAATTAATCTATTAGAAAACCAAGCTAAGTATCTCAAAATTAATCTATTACAGAACTAAGTTAAGCATATACAATAGTACTCAAACAAGCAACAAACAATAGTAATAGAAATGACAATATCAAGCAAACAAAGTATAATTCGAAAAGACGTAAAATATGAAATCATCATATGAAAAACAACAAATAATATCACAATGTCAAATCACCTATCACTGATCTAAAGTTACCTCATTACTTGAACAATACAAAGAATGAAAGTCTAAGTAGCGTAACAGAAAAAAGTATACACGAAGCATAAAGTGAGACAAAGATGAAACACGGAATTATAAACAACATATCAGATCATGCTGAAAAGACAACAGACAAGATGTAAAGAGATGACGAATAGTCAACAAGGACAGATGAAAAGTAAAGATGCACATGTAGAAAAAGTTGTAACAATACCTTACAATAACTATTTAAATCACACATCATATAATATAAGTTAATACAACTACGATAAAAAATTATAACACAAAATGACAAAGTATATCTATACTAACAACACAAGTGAAAAAAAACTTATGACAAAAAGAATAGTAAGTAATTTAACCAAATTATAAAACTTATGCATAACTAATAATAAATTATACAAGATATCGCACAAACAAAAAATAAAACGCTATCAAAAAGATTTGCACTGACTCAAAGTCACGCGCTAAATACAGAAAATACATCAAACATTAAAAAACAATTTCAAGGAACTAATGACACTACACATTACTAACCATAATATACAGATTAACATTGGCACAGAAAAAATATTACACCGTTCAAAAAATACATTTTCAAAAAAAAAATACAAAAAAGTTTCGTATCACTAAGTTGCATAAAAATAGTATTACATTTACAACCAATTTAAAGCTATAATGAATAAACTAACAAAGAAATCGACTTCAAGAAAATGAAGGACGTATGAACAATCTATCTCTAAACAGACACACATTAACAAATGTAAGTTTTTTTTTTTTTTTTCTCTTCAAAAAATATACATCACATAAAACACATGAGAAAAAATTCAAGTGCTCATGAATTATCTAAAAGTAATTATTGCACCATTACAACTAATGAGTTTTGTGCATAGGGCTGGCAAACTCAACATGTACAAAAGTTATCCTAACAAAACTGCTACAAAAACAACAAACCAAAACAAACCACTGCAAGTTCAACAATGGAATATAGCTAACAATAAAAACAAAAAATCATGGCAATCAAATGATGCATAAAATATTTCAAACGAAATTACATGTTATTGCAAATCAGGAACATATCATTTATTATACTAACAAATACAAAAGAAAATATTTACTGTTTACATAAGTAAAAAAAATCAGATGGAAATCTCTCGCTTTCCTGTCAATATGTCCTGACCCTGAGCAAGCAAAACATCAGATGTTTAGTGGGACGCAGAACAAGTTACGCTTGAACGCACACACGGATGCTGAGTTGACTCACTTTTCTCACTACTAATATGACACAGGAGCCTTGACTGTTATCGTAAAGTCGCTTCTGTCAAAATATATGAATGAAAATTTCCATTTTAATGAATGGTACAATCTAAGGAGAAAAAACGTAGAAGTCAAATTACAATTACCCATTATTTTGGTCCTTGTAAAGTAATGGTCGTTTCAAAATGCCCTCAGCTCTTCTTTTATAATCTCTAGACATCACAGAAGACATTACTGCCGTAGGCTGAAACAAAATGTTACATTCACAACACCGAGACACTTTCTCGTGCTGAACAACATTATCAGACATAGTATTTAAAACACCAGTGTTATTGTTACCTTGTTTATCTCTATTACAACTGATTCTGGGCTCATGTTGAGCAAAGTTAGCATACTTGCGCTTATTATTTGTTACATGATGAAAATATTTATTACTACAGTTGCTTTGTTTACAAACAATGACTCTAGACTTTTGCTGAGTCAAGTTATGTAGAGAAACATGTGAAGAGCTATTATCTCTCTTTATATTCTTGTCAATTCCTCTATTATGACAAATGTATGTCTATAACCCAAGTTAGCATTGTTGTTATTAACATATCTTCTTTGACAAAAATGTCCACTAGACAAGACTTGCTTTCTAGTAGCAAAATCATTACCAGATTGATAGTTTTTCTTACAGTTATTTCTACTATAACTTACAGAATTCTTCGGATCAAAATGTTGAAATCCGCTAAATTGTTTACAATTCCTTGGAGAATCAAAATTACCACTTGATAAACTCCCTTGGTACTGTCTAATCTTGTGATTATATCTCTTACTATCAATGTTCTTCTTTTCACCTATGGGAATATGTTTACCAATCCCGTCAAACTGGCTGTGCTGAGTTTGACAAGTAACTGGACCTTTAGAATGTTTATTTTCCTGGACATAGTGGGTTTCATTCCTGGAAAAAATAGTACTACGCTTATTCCCTTTTACAAGTTTATCAGAATCTGCATCAGCAACCACCTGGTTGATCTTAGGAGCTCTAACCTGCTTTTTCTCACATTTGTTCTCGTGATTAACAGAACTTGCTGCTATACCAAAATCTTTATTAGACTGGCGCCAAGAATTATCAATAGAGTCACTAGTACCACTAGCACTATGAAAGTTGTATTTCCCTCGAAAAGATCTATGTTTACCATGTATGGACTCTTTATCAGCAAAAAGTGTATGGTGCTGGCTTTTTGCAACTTTCTGTCTATTATTGTCAACATAGACAGAAGACCACATTTTTTTATCCAAGACGATGTCAAGCAGGCCATTTATACGTTTTCTGGCCTCTGAAATTTCAATATCTCTATGCGAGATCTCTTGACTAAGTTTCTTATTTAACTCATTAAGAGCCAAAACTCTGCAACCTTCTTCTGCTAGCAATTTCTCAATCTTAGCAACTTTCTCCTTCTCAGCCGTCAACTCTACCAATGTCTCTTTTCCATCCTGCTCTTTATTTACCTTTATTGACTGTGTTTCATTCTCACCATTATTATTATTCACTAAGTCATCGACTTCCCCTGGAAACACAGTATTCTTCTCTTCAAGTTTATCAAAACATACATCATGTATCATTACATTGTATAATCCTTCTCGCTCATTGGTTTCCGCTTTTAATTTTTCATACATGTCATTTCTTAGTTGGATCTCTTGTGTAAGGTTTTCCACCTCAACATGCTTAACTTTTATTTGGACCTCCAACTCTTTGACCTTCAATAGTGAAGAATCCAAACTTGCTTGTACTCTAGCAAGTTCCAGGTTTGATCTATCTAAATCACTTGTGAGTTTAGCTAATTTTTCCTTAAGTTCATTCTCTTCAGCTTTACCCTTTAAGCAATTTTTTCCTTCCTGTCTGTTGACTCTTACTTCCTCATCTTCTAGCTTCTTTTCCTGATTGTCAGCAATTATATTGTGTATACCCTTCAATATATTGTCGTGTTCAACATGAATATTATTATACACAAATACACGAAGGTCGAGCAGCAGCAACTTTGCTAAATTCCTAGCCATTCTTAAATGAGGGATGGACTGAAATCTATTCTCAGCAAAATCTCTTAGTGCTCTCGACGCACTGACCAACAATCCGTCCATCACGTGTGCTTCCAGTTCTGGTCCTTTTAATCTATGAAAATTTTTACCCTCTTGAAATAAATACTCCAATAAAGGCCACATATTATCAGGATCCATTTCGTCATCATCCATAGTGACTTACTGTCACGTAGGGTTTATATTCATTTAATTTCCTACATTTTCTTCCTATTCGTTCACCCAAATTCTCTCTTTTATTATCTCTGTATTTCATTTTTCCTGTATATTTTTCATCCATTCGTTTTGCGAATATTATTTTCATATAATTCGCAAACTTTACCTGTTTCTTTCTCAAAACTGAGAATCGCGCTAGGACGAGATTACGTAGATGTCAGGGCTGCAGGGCGTCAGAAGGCGTGATAAGTCGGTTCGCTGAACATAGGACGTAGCAAATCGTCTACATTCTCACCGAGCGCGCGAGCTTCTTCTCGGCATAAGTCCCGGTGAGGTGTGATACTTTACATCTGCACCGGTCAGTATCCAGACATTTGTCTGGAAAATCCCAAACTGACACGGCGCTCACTTGGGCCATGGTCAGCTGTAGTGTGAAAACTGCCCTGAAATGGAGTCAGGCTGTCTGGGATTTGAAACTGACACGCGTACATCGTGGTCAGTAGGTGACAGTTACGACACGCGTTAAGCGGACGTAAATGTTGGGAGTAGGGGAGATAATTTCGCTTGGCGAAGTAAGTTTGGGCCCTTTGTCTGATTTTAAGATATTGGCCAAGTTTGAAACTTTAATTTCATTCTCGCTCATAGACTCCACAGTAGATAGGTCGCTCGAAAACAGAATAGCTGTTAGCGAAGATCTCAGTTTGTTTCGGCAATTTGTCGAACTTCTAGACTTCCAGAAATATTTTCAGCATTTTTATTCTTAAGTTGTGCGACTACCTGTAATTCTGTGGTTGAGGTAATTAATATGATAGATATATATAGATTTTGTGAGTGTTAAAGTGTTAAATCGCTTAATTCATTTTAATCTATTTCTTTAGCGCAGAAGAGAAATAAAGTGGTAGGCTATTATATTTTCTAGGGAAGCATTCAGTGGAAAGCAGAATAAAATTAAAATTTCTAGCTTATAACGGCAATTGTAGCTATTTATAAATTTAATTTAACTGCTAATACTCAGTCGAGTGTATTTTTCTAAACTAACGTATAAACTCTAGAATCCAGCCTCATGAATGGTGACGGAATACGCACGTGTTCTTAATTTATGAGGATTGCTGATTTTTAAATATAACTTACGTCACGGGAAGTTTAAATGATAAGCAAAGCTCTCTGCTTGCAAGTTTAAATGTAAGTTTTAACCAGTACAGATTCTGTTTATTATATTATATGTGTTATTTTTCCTCCACACAGTGAAAGTTTTGGGGTGACCCTAACTTTACCAGCACCTAGTAGTAGTTTCCATACTTGTGAAGAAATAGACAGTCCTTATTTTGAACCACGTGGGTTTTCTCAAGTAACACTGATCTGACGGTGCAAGTTAGACAGAAATACTAATATCCCTATAACGGGTTTTCAAAGACTGTAATGATAAATACTGGACCTTGGAGCCAGCACTTAATTTCTTCTAGAAACTCTATATAATTTGCTGCCTGGTGGCGTGAATATTAACAATCATTTCCCGACTAGATTATATCTTGTGGACAAATCTGTGGTGTGACTAAAGTGAATCCTATACTGAGGGAAGGCACCGACCTGACATTCATCATTTTTTTAGAAACCTACGCTATTGACACTGTGCTCTGCTAACTCCCGCGCCTGGAATAATTGTTAGGTGACTTAATCAGACATTTGAACAAATTTGCATACCCAAGTAGTCGTTCCCGGAGACTCCAAGTTAAATACGTCTTTTGGAACTGGGGACTTCTTGGCAGAAGACTGCATTTTTTTGAGTCTGTGTGAAAATCTAAAATCAATGTGTTCCAAGAGGCAGCAAGCAAAGTCGTGAGTACAAGTATGAGAAGCCATGGCGGAATGAATGAGTGTACGCTGGTTTGAGTGATATTTTTCACTATTTTATCTTTGACACCCTGTTGCTGTCCTAATTTTTTTTTTCAATCTGCATAATTTGTTGCTAAGGCTAGAGTTCTTGTGTTTTTGTCTTAGGTTAAATCAGATTTTTTTTCAAACTCTGTGCATATAATTACGAGATAAAACAAAGACAACTCTTAGAATCAAACTCTATGTATCTGTGACTCGGGCGCCATCATCTGTTCTCTTAACGGGGCCGGGCTAAACCTAGAGTTAACACTATAACGGGGCTATCATCCTTGCAACATTTCCTTGATTTTTTATGACTATGTGTATATGTATTTTCCTTGATGTACTTTCTTTGATGTTGTGAGCCGATTTTTCCTGATAATAAAATCGCTCTTGAACTTAATAATCGTGTTTGGTCAGCTCGTTCTAGATAATATATATATCATTGTTATAGTTTTCCCACGTCTGTGTGTTTACCTGTCGTCACGTGTATGTGCGTGCCTGTGAGTGATAGAAATATACGTAATATGTATATTGGTGTAGTCTGTCTGACGCTGTAACAACTGTTGTAGAAGATAGGTGAGAGAGAGAAGAATTCTTTTCGCTTTCAGAGACAGCCACTATATCAAATCTATCATCTCACGTGTGTGGAAATTCTATTACCTTTCACTAACTCTCACTGAGTCTATCACCTATTCAAACCTATTCAGAAGGGACCAAACCTAGTCTTAATTCTCCTATCGGAAATCTACGACAAATGGGGACTCGTTTCCGGTCTTTGAACTTAGAATAGGAAGACGAGTACGACAAACGTGGACTCGTCTATCTGGATTTTGAACTTAAGATTCTGTATTCTGATATAGAGTAAGAGTGTGATGTCTTGTGAGTTGTTATATTTTTTTTAAAATAATTACCCCCTAGACTAGCGATCTGTTTACGGGCGTGCTGACCACACAAACTAATAAGTTTTTTTTTTCCACAGCATCTTTGTATAATATACATTTTGGTTACAGGTTGATTTTGTCGGGATATATGTTAACTGCTGATTGTAATACTAAATGCTGGTAAAGTGGTGAGTGTATAACATTCACTGGGTACTGAGGCAGAACGGCGTTTGAACTAAGTTAAGGAGTGTGTTTCGGACTTTTTGTCCAGATTAATTCCCTCCCTTACCCGATCTGACTTCAGGGGCGAACTTATAGTGGATTTTTAAAAATTAAGGGATTATTTTTCTCTTTAATTTTTGCAATATTCTTTTGCTTTTCCACTGTAGCAACTTATTTTTCAGAAGTAATCTTAACTACCATTTAGTTGGCGTAGTCGTGTTTTGCATTAAGTGCTTTATTGCCGATAATAGCAGCGATAGTTAGATTTTATTTCGGAGGAGGTATCCCAGGGTTAAGGATATCATCTTTTGAATTTTTGGTTTTTTTTTTTCGTAAGTGGTAGGAACCAGGTTATTCTTTTTCCTATTTTCTATCTCCACGTGTCTCAGTCACTGACATAATATGGCCGAGAGGGCAAAGCTTAGACAACTCCTCAGGGACGAAGCGAGAGAGGAGGGACTGGAAGGAGAGGAAGCGAAAGCTTTTGTCAGGGACGAACTTGAGAGATATGACGCGGAGAGAAAAGCAGCTGAAGCTAAAGAGGAAAAAGAAGAACTAAGGAGGAAAGAAGAAGCAGCCGAAGCTTTGCAGCAGAAGAAGATGGACGAGGAAATGGAAATTCGCAGGGCGAACGAACGAGAGAAGGAGAGACAGCATGAGGAAAGAGAGAAGGAAAGACAGCGTGAGGAGAAAGAGAAGGAGAGACAACATGAGTTGGCTCTTAAAGCTCTAGAACTTCAAAGTCGTGGTGCTGCCTCTACCTCCAGCAATGGAGAGTCTTCTCCTCATTCTTCCTTAACTGACCCTGCTAACACTCAATCTCTTCAACTAAATGCTATGTCTTTCACTCTTGAATCTTTTCCTTGTCCAAATGAGAAGATTGACACATGGTTAGAAAAATTTGAGAAAATTGCAACTCTGTACGGGTTAGAGAGGTCGCGTTGGAATATGAAACTTTCCCAGGCCCTAAAAGGTTCTGCTTATGATGTTTATTCTAAGCTGGAAAGTAGCCAACAAGACGACTACGATGTGTTGAAGAAAGCGTTACTGGAGCGCTTTGAAATGAACGCTCGCAAGTTTTTGCAACTGTTTCGCAACAGCCGGAAAGAGAATTCTGAAACTTTTCACCAGTTCTCATCTCGTCTTAAGGGATATCTAACAAAGTGCCTTGAGCTTTCGCAGCTCCCCTCTACCTATGAAGGTCTTGAGGAACTTGTTCTAACTGAACAAATAAAGAACACTTTGTCTGCTGATACCCGGAGATTTCTCGCTGAGCAGGGGGCAGAAAAACTTGAAGACATTTTGGAAAAGTCTGAGCGTTATCACAATGCGCTGGCTGAACTACCGGCCACAAAGCGGAAACCGACAGAGGAGCATTTTCGAAAACATAACCTAGAGCAATCTTCTCAGGCTTCTAACCAAAACAACCACAGAGAAACTGGACCTCAAAACCCCCCTCCTGAAAAATCCAAGTTCTACAAGAACAAGTACCCCAACCACCCCAAACAGTCTGATCAACCCGACCGACCTACATGGCAGCGTAGCCAGAAAGGACAAGGTGGCAAAGGGAGAACCCCTGAGCACGGGACATATGATCAGACCGAGCACACCGAGCCGAAACGCATCGGATGCTTATTGACAGTCTCGCAAGGCGGAATTATTGACAGTGATTCCCAACCTGTTGGGGATAGACCCTCAACGCGAGGTACTGTTACTTTGAACGGTTCTCAAACTTCTTGCTTATTTGACACGGGGCTTTCTTATGATTGCATTGTTGCCAGAAACCTGGTTAAACCCGGTCAAGAGACAGGAGAGACCGTCAAACTTGGTGGAGTTCGTAAGAGTGATGCACCTACAGCGCTTCCCATCGCATTGGTGGAGATACACTCTGACTTTGTCAGAGGTGTGATCAAAGCAGCTGTTATGGATGATCCCATCTACCCAGTCATACTTGGCGGGAGATACGTGTGTATTGGGAAACCGGAAGAGCCGATTGTGGCAGCAGTAACTACAAGAGGGCAAACCAAGAAGGAACGGGAGCCTGCGCCTAATTTGTTACCTATGGAACTTAAAGAAGCGCAACAAAAGGATCCTACTTTGGCACCCTGCTTTAGGAAACTGCCCATGGCGAAGGAACCCAAACAGCACGGGGACATTTTTTCTGAGGATGGCGTACTTTATCGGAGAACGGGCAAGCCTGACCAAGGTTACAACCAGCTCCTAGTACCGAAACAGTACAGAAGCCAAATCCTAGAAATGGGGCACTCTCTTCCCTTTAGCGGACATATGGGACAGAACGCCACAAACCAACGTATAACCACTCATTATTGGTGGCCAGGAGTGAATACTGATATCATCAGATATGTCAAATCCTGTGCCCAGTGCCAACGTGTGCCACCCAAGCAACGGGCACCCCCAGTCCACATGGGTGAAATGCCAATAATGGGAACACCATTCGAACGGGTTGTGATCGACATTTTAGGGCCTTTCGAAAGGACTAAAAGAAGGAACAGGTTCATCCTGACCTTAGTCGATACATGCACTTTATGGGCAGAAGCTATCCCGCTAACATGCGCAGATGCCAAGCATGTCGCAGAAGCCCTCGTGCAGATTTTCACTCGGTTGGGATTCCCTCAGCAAGTGTTGACGGATAATGGATCTCCATACCGAAACCTGTTGATGGATGAGATCGTTAAGATCTTGAGGACCCAGCACATCCACACTAAGCCATATACTCCGGCCGGAAATGGGCTCGTGGAACGTGCTAATGGAAACCTCACCATGATGCTAAGTAAGCTGGCACAAGTGAAACCTGAAGATTGGGATCTCTGTATTCCTGCAGCATTATTTGGCTACAGAGAATCTCCTCATACTTCCACAGGATTTCCGCCAGCTACACTCTTATTCGGCAGACCCATTAAGGGCCCGCTTGAAGCCTTACTTCAGTCTCTGACAGACGAGAAGGCTGATGAGACAGTTGTCTCAGCCAGTAAATATGTGTCGGTTTTAAAGGAACGGTTGAAACTAGGGTGGGACCTAGCAACGACTAACTTTAAGCGAGCACGCACCAAGCACGCTAACCGATACAGGAAAGTCGCGGAAGAGAGAGAACTGGAAGCAGGAGAGAAAGTTTTGGTGTTGCTCCCTACCGAGAACAACCAACTGAAGATCGGATGGCAAGGGCCGTTTACCGTCCTGAAAAAGATTTCTAAGGCTAACTACCAGATCTCTATTGAAGGAAAGGAGAAGGTTTTCCATTTAAATCTCTTAAAGAGATACTTGGAAAAACCAGTGCCAACCTCCGACCATCTCCTGACGATCGCCAAAACTGACGAAGATGACGATAGTGGCAGGGATATTCCACCGCTATCACAGGAAATCTTTCAAAAATGTCAGCAGCGGCGACGCTCTTTCAAGCGCGCATATGAGACATTCCAGGGGAAGGAAACTTTGAGGAGTGGACTTGAGTAGGAATTGGACAGAGATGGAGGGGGAAGAGGAGAGGGAAGAGGACAGACACCCCGAAGCTACGGTTATAGGAAATTAAACTCCATAACGTAGACATGGAGTGCTTCCATATCTTAAAGGGGGGAGGCTCTGTCACGTAGGGTTTATATTCATTTAATTTCCTACATTTTCTTCCTATTCGTTCACCCAAATTCTCTCTTTTATTATCTCTGTATTTCATTTTTCCTGTATATTTTTCATCCATTCGTTTTGCGAATATTATTTTCATATAATTCGCAAACTTTACCTGTTTTTCTTTCTCAAAACTGAGAATCGCGCTAGGACGATATTACGTAGATGTCAGGGCTGCAGGGCGTCAGAAGGCGTGATAAGTCGGTTCGCTGAACATAGGACGTAGCAAATCGTCTACATTCTCACCGAGCGCGCGAGCTTCTTCTCGGCATAAGTCCCGGTGAGGTGTGATACTTTACATCTGCACCGGTCAGTATCCAGACATTTGTCTGGAAAATCCCAAACTGACACGGCGCTCACTTGGGCCATGGTCAGCTGTAGTGTGAAAACTGCCCTGAAATGGAGTCAGGCTGTCTGGGATTTGAAACTGACACGCGTACATCGTGGTCAGTAGGTGACAGTTACGACACGCGTTAAGCGGACGTAAATGTTGGGAGTAGGGGAGATAATTTCGCTTGGCGAAGTAAGTTTGGGCCCTTTGTCTGATTTTAAGATATTGGCCAAGTTTGAAACTTTAATTTCATTCTCGCTCATAGACTCCACAGTAGATAGGTCGCTCGAAAACAGAATAGCTGTTAGCGAAGATCTCAGTTTGTTTCGGCAATTTGTCGAACTTCTAGACTTCCAGAAATATTTTCAGCATTTTTATTCTTAAGTTGTGCGACTACCTGTAATTCTGTGGTTGAGGTAATTAATATGATAGATATATAGATTTTGTGAGTGTTAAAGTGTTAAATCGCTTAATTCATTTTAATCTATTTCTTTAGCGCAGAAGAGAAATAAAGTGGTAGGCTATTATATTTTCTAGGGAAGCATTCAGTGGAAAGCAGAATAAAATTAAAATTTCTAGCTTATAACGGCAATTGTAGCTATTTATAAATTTAATTTAACTGCTAATACTCAGTCGAGTGTATTTTTCTAAACTAACGTATAAACTCTAGAATCCAGCCTCATGAATGGTGACGGAATTCGCACGTGTTCTTAATTTATGAGGATTGCTGATTTCTAAATATAACTTACGTCACGGGAAGTTTAAATGATAAGCAAAGCTCTCTGCTTGCAAGTTTAAATGTAAGTTTTAACCAGTACAGATTCTGTTTATTATATTATATGTGTTATTTTTCCTCCACACAGTGAAAGTTTTGGGGTGACCCTAACTTTACCAGCACCTAGTAGTAGTTTCCATACTTGTGAAGAAATAGACAGTCCTTATTTTGAACCACGTGGGTTTTCTCAAGTAACACTGATCTGACGGTGCAAGTTAGACAGAAATACTAATATCCCTATAACGGGTTTTCAAAGACTGTAATGATAAATACTGGACCTTGGAGCCAGCACTTAATTTCTTCTAGAAACTCTATATAATTTGCTGCCTGGTGGCGTGAATATTAACAATCATTTCCCGACTAGATTATATCTTGTGGACAAATCTGTGGTGTGACTAAAGTGAATCCTATACTGAGGGAAGGCACCGACCTGACATTCATCATTTTTTAGAAACCTACGCTATTGACACTGTGCTCTGCTAACTCCCGCGCCTGGAATAATTGTTAGGTGACTTAATCAGACATTTGAACAAATTTGCATACCCAAGTAGTCGTTCCCGGAGACTCCAAGTTAAATACGTCTTTTGGAACTGGGGACTTCTTGGCAGAAGACTGCATTTTTTGAGTCTGTGTGAAAATCTAAAATCAATGTGTTCCAAGAGGCAGCAAGCAAAGTCGTGAGTACAAGTATGAGAAGCCATGGCGGAATGAATGAGTGTACGCTGGTTTGAGTGATATTTTTCACTATTTTATCTTTGACACCCTGTTGCTGTCCTAATTTTTTTTCAATCTGCATAATTTGTTGCTAAGGCTAGAGTTCTTGTGTTTTGTCTTAGGTTAAATCAGATTTTTTTCAAACTCTGTGCATATAATTACGAGATAAAACAAAGACAACTCTTAGAATCAAACTCTATGTATCTGTGACTCGGGCGCCATCATCTGTTCTCTTAACGGGGCCGGGCTAAACCTAGAGTTAACACTATAACGGGGCTATCATCCTTGCAACATTTCCTTGATTTTTTTATGACTATGTGTATATGTATTTTCCTTGATGTACTTTCTTTGATGTTGTGAGCCGATTTTTCCTGATAATAAAATCGCTCTTGAACTTAATACTCGTGTTTGGTCAGCTCGTTCTAGATAATATATATATCATTGTTATAGTTTTCCCACGTCTGCGTGTTTACCTGTCGTCACGTGTATGTGCGTGCCTGTGAGTGGTAGAAATATACGTAATATGTATATTGGTGTAGTCTGTCTGACGCCGTAACAACTGTTGTAGAAGATAGGTGAGAGAGAGAAGAATTCTTTTCGCTTTCAGAGACAGCCACTATATCAAATCTATCATCTCACGTGTGTGGAAATTCTATTACCTTTCACTAACTCTCACTGAGTCTATCACCTATTCAAACCTATTCAGAAGGGACCAAACCTAGTCTTAATTCTCCTATCGGAAATCTACGACACTTACTTATTGAGATCACTGTATATGTATCAATAAACCTTTTACTCCTGACAGCTAAATAACCATACAATAAATTGCAACTATTCCCAATTACTGTCAGATCAATTTCTGTACAAAGAACCTTTATATGGTCATATCATATCATGGTAGTCAATACCACATGTTAATAGCCATAAATTACTTATGCATTAAATTCTACTTATATGTCATTATAGACATAAACAACATCAACAACAGAATTAAAAAGAAATGCATAGAATTCAGAAGGCCTGAGGACATGAGTGACATGACACACTTTACAGAACAAACAAAAATCACTTATCTGTCAATTTTCCATTCCCTTCCACCAAGACTTTAAATATCACATAATTCTGACGCTAAAACAGTCTATCGCCGAAAGGTATTGGATCTAGATTCTCTTCCCTTCAGGTCCTCGCTTTAGTAAGGTATGTGCTCGAATACTGCATAGGAGCACATGATGATCGTAACAGGAACACAGCAAACCCGCTCTTGACTCGAGCTATACTTGCAAAATGACTGGTACAACTGCACATACACTCGACTTGTACACGCTATCCTTCAGACGTTGTATCACCTCATAAACTGCTGGCTCGCTGCTTGATAATTTCGCTGCACATCTGATAGGAAATGTAGACTACAGACGTTGTTGTTTTCTACAGGCACGACACAGGACGTCAACTGACAGTGCTATAAAGCTGATTATTCCCACGAATAAGGCGTTTCCCAAATGCGCTCCACAGGCAGACTACAAACCAGGTCACGGTTTGAAGCACATGAGATTCAGGTCACGCATGAAGTTCTCTCAAAACGACTGTTGCGGGTGTCAGAACCCGAAAACAAATCTATCAAATGATACAGATATGTGGACTGTATCGATAACGATTTTATCCTTCCGTCTGTTAAATACTCTCTCAAGTTAGAGAAACTCTTGATACGCGAATGTCATATCCATTCGTTCCAATTTGAACTGGTCCACCACTGTTACCGATGATGAATATTTAACGGTGTATGGGTGGCGTAGGTGTGCCGTCGTATCTGTGTTAGGTATGTATTAGTGAGTGTGTGGTAGAACAGTCACTCACAACACAGGTACGTAAATAATAGTCATGGATGGCCGTAAACATCTGGTGTAATTTAAATGTCGATTTATTAAGTCACAGCACGATCACGTTTACATTGATATACACACAGTCACATTACAAGTCATTGCAATACAATACTCTTCAACATTCATCAGCAGATCTATATCAAGGCCTAAAGTCCTCACGACTCATCTCTGCGCTATAACACTGCGCTATAATACTGCACCCAGCAGTTCACATAAATTATGGCCTAAAGTCCTCATGACTCACTTATAATACTGCACCCAGCAGTTCACATAAATTATGGCCTAAAGTCCTCATGACTCACTTATAATACTGCACCCAGCAGTTCACATAAATAATGGCCTAAAGTCCTCACGACTCACTTATAATACTGCACCCAGCAGTTCACATAAATAATGGCCTAAAGTCCTCACGACTCATCTCTGCGCTAGACTTATAATACTGCACTACAATACTGCACCCAGCAGTTCACATAAATTATGGCCTAAAGTCCTCACGACTCACTTATAATACTGCACCCAGCAGTTCACATAAATAATGGCCTAAAGTCCTCACGTCTCATCTCTGCGCTAGACTTATAATACTGCACCCAGCAGTTCACATAAATTATGGCCTAAAGTCCTCACGACTCATAATAATACTGCACCCAGCAGTTCACATAAATAATGGCCTAAAGTCCTCACGACTCATCTCTGCGCTAGACTTATAATAGCGAAATATATGTCGACATTTTTCCAAAGCACTACGTAGGCATACATCCTCGAAAAACACACACAGACAGCGTTGACCACTCCCGGTCCAACGCTCCGAATCCCTCTTCTCCTCTCCGGGATCACACACTCTAGTCCCGCCAAAAAAACCCAAAACGAGACTCCGCTGTTTTTGAACACAGCTCAAAAACAGTACAGAATAAATACATCTCAGCATTTGAGATAAAAGCGTTCGCACGCTTTCCTGTACTCTGTCACTCAAAATAAAAAGGATATGTTTCTATTATAACGTTAAACAAACCTCAGCTTAATCAGGTATACAAGTATTGTAACTCATAATCTACTTTGCCCAAAAACATATTCCGAATTACTGCCCTTTCGAAGGATCAACTTGTTACAGAGATGTTATAAAAATGTAAGATATTCTTGACAAAAAGATGTATCAGATCAGCGGTTCCCAACCTTTTTTCACTTGCGTACCCCTTGGCAGCCCATTTCTATAAATTGTACCCCTAATATTAGCAAAATATTTGAAATTAATATAGTTGCTGTTATTCAACATTTATAGATTATAACCAGAAATAAAGGGGCCAACCACGGAATTAAAAAACAATGTAATAAAAAGGTGAACAAACAGTGCATATATTTTTACATTTAAAAAATCAGAAGTTACAATAAAAATTAACACATTTAATTTATTAATAATAATAATAAAAACGTTGTTATTGTTAAAAGTTGAAATCACTTTTTATAACACACATGTCATGTGACCATGACAAATGTTCAGTGCGATCCTTGAGCTTGTTTTGAGGCACATAGTTTTTTTAAATCAGGTTCTAGTGATGTAAGATACAGTCTCAATTCTGGACCTGCATTCAGTTTACTACGGTATTTATTTTTTATAAAGGTATAAGAAGAGAAAGCCCTCTCCACCAGCTCAGTATTTGTAAATGGCAACAGAAACTTAAGCGCCTTGTCGGTCAGCTGTTCATATTCTCTGCTGATGTCTCCCCAAATGTTAATAAGGAATTTTCCTTTGAATTCAGCTATTAAAGTAGTATCAGTCGAAAGTTCAATCAACTTCTCTTTTTCGTTGATTGATAATGTGGCTGCTTGGAAATATTCTTCTTCAAAGGGATTTACAATCCAGTAGTTCTCTTTTCCAGGTTTCGGAAAGTACTTCTCGAAAGATGATTTTAGCCCTTTCAAGTGTTCAATTATTTTCTCGCTCATTTCCTGGGAGAGGTGCAGCTCGTTCTCAGATAGGAAATTGTGCAGAGTTTCAAATACCTCAGGCTGGCCTTTTTCAATACACAACCTCCAAAAATCTAATTTTTTAATCATAAATTCAGTTTTGTCTGAAACATTGAAGATCGTTACCGAGCTATTCTGAAGTGCCAAATTTAATTTGTTTATTTGTAGGAAAATATCCGATAAATATGCAAGACTCTGAAGCCAATCACAGTCGTGTAACTTTGAAGTAAGTTGGAAAGTATGGTCTTCAAAAAAAAAGTTGGACTTCATGTCTAAGTTCGAACACTCGGGTAAGGACTTTACCACGAGAGAGCCACCTTACTTGTGTATGAAGGAGCAGGATAGAATGAAGACTTTTCATCTCTTCACACAGTGCTTTGAAAAGCCTCGAGTTTGTGGACTTTGACTTTATAAAATTAACCACTTTTACAGCAATTTGACATAGACTTGGCTCCGTCAGTGCATAATCCACAACAATTAGACCAATTAATGTCCTTTTCTTTGAAATAATAATCAATAGCATGAAATATATCCTCACCTCTTGTAAGCCCCGACAGAGGATGACAAAGCAAAAGGTTTTCTTCAACTTCATTGCTTTTCAAATACCTCACAATAACAAGCAAAACAGCGAAATTAGCAATATCTGTGCTTTCGTCAACTTGAATAGCAAAGAATTTACTATTTTTAATTCTACTTATTATTGTCGCTTCAACATCGTCAGACATATCCTACATTCTTCGAGAAATTGTATTGTTCGAAAGAGGGATAGCATTCATTTTGCGAACATGTTCCTCTCCGAGCATGCACAGAACGGCATCTTTTATACAAGGAAAATTAAATTCTCAGCTATAGTATGATTTTTACCACATTTAGCAATACGATAACTAATACGGTAGGAGGTTTCAACCGCATTTTCGTTATCTTTGTTAGCTGACGACAAGTACGATGTCACATTCTGTTTTTCGATAGGCGCTGAAAAAAAATTGCGTTCCTTGTTTTCATAACTGGGGTGTTTTGTTTGTAAATGCCGCAAGAGTAACGAAGGTTTCATGCTACCATTGGATAATACTTGCCGACACACTACACAGTGGGGCTTAGCACAGTCCTCATCTCCTATAAACGAAAACCCATACTTCATGTATTCGTCACTGTATTTTCTCTGTTTAGCTCTATGTAAAACTGAAGATCGTGTCTTTTCACTATCCTGCACCAAAGTCTTAGGCGTGTCCTGAGAAGTACTTGGCGATTGATCACATTCCACTTTATGTTTCAGCTTTTTTACTGTGCCGGTTTTCAACCACTGATCCATATCTGACAATACACGAATTAAACAATTAATCACTTTAAGTTAAGTTAAAACAATGACAAAAACTACTGTATATAGAAACACTGTCTAACTGTCTCACGTTTGTAAAATTTGGGTCAAGAATCGACACTATTACTTCCGGGACATTAGACGTTCATAGATAGTGTGGAAGATCAAACAAGTCATATTTTTTATGAAATGTTCAACGGCACAACTATAATCCCATAGTCATCATAATGAAGACTATTGTGTAAAAATATTGAATTGTGGTCACACGAAACGCCATAGATTTTCACACACGCCAGTCCAAGCAGACAGCACGCCAGTGGCGCGCAAGAAAAACGGCGGAGATTGTCTCACACAATTCATGTTGTATAGTATAGCGTTGAATTAATTTCACAACTTTTGACTTGTCTTTTACACTGTTGAATTATGTATCTTTTTCCGCCATTACTCAATTTTTTCGCGTACCCCTGAACGTCCTGTCGCGTACCCCCAGGGGTACGCGTACCACAGGTTGGGAACCGCTGTATCAGATGATACCAGGATAGTGCCAGGTAAGAGACTGGTCTTACAAGAAATACCCCTTTTTCTGAAAATAAATAGGGTGTATTGATATCAAAGGTTAGAATCCAGCTGTATAGACCTCAGGGTGTTGAAAGGCTATGTCCTGAAAATTTATTTGCCCCTTTCGAAGATTCTTCTTTGGTATTATGTGTTGTTTATGTTGACAAGTTGATCTAGGGGTATTTAATATAGTTAATCTCTCAATCTAAAATATGTATCCAACAAAACTTGAATTTTAATGTTAATAATCTCAACAAGTCTGCTAGTACATATTTACAATTTAATAAACCCAAACCGGTTCTCTTTTCGGTTAGGAAAATTCAAAGGCATTTACATTTGTCACAAAATTAACCGTGATACAACGTTAAAATATCTCCAATGATACAACGTAGGGATAAAAACTAATGCGTAAGCTGCTAGAATACATGATCGCCCACGCCGCGGGTCATCACCCGCCATGGAAATTAAATTGTTAGACGTGAAGGCAAAACGGAACGGGATGAGAACGGAGATCAAAAGGAAAAATCTGACTGAACGCGTGCTTGAAACTAGCAAGGCTAAAAGACGCAAGTGGTGGGGAAAGGAGGAAAAAGTCACGTTCCCCAAGTTGACATAAAGTAAAGAAATCGACAAAAGGGACCTTGGATATTATACGCCACAGTCATTTCTTGGACGCTTTTGCGATAACTTAGTCCGTTTATTTGAATGCAGTGATGATCGCATTCCAGAAGATTCTAGAAAATATTTGAAAAGTAACTTTTCTTAATAATAATGTTAGGAATATAAAACCTAGCTGACCGGATGGCCCATCTTGAGCAGTGAAATAATATGCTTTCATTTATACAGACGGATAGATAATAAGAAAGATATTGACAAAAGACTGTGTTGTTCATATCAGCGAGCGTCTGCATTGAAATAAAACATGTCACTAATTTTCAAAAAAATTGTGGCCTTGAAGACGCAAGTGCTAAAATCTAGTTGGAATGAAGAGACGGGGTGGGATGGTGAATTGTGGCTAAAAATAACTTTAGAGGCAAAATTGTGTAGGGGAAGGCAGAGTTGGTTCAAAAAACAAGTGTGTTTTTTTTGTGAAACGCAAGTAGAGACGGACGGACCAACAGACAATAAGGCATACTTGACTGAGGTATGACTGAAATGACTTTTTGGTAGGATATTTGAATTTGAAAAAGAAAAGGCAGTGATTGGCCATAGATGAATATATTATCGGCGCTCAGACGCGCATTTTGTGCCATTCATTATAAGTTGTCCTAGTAGACACAGTGAATTATTAAGTGGTGTAATTCCCAGAAGCTATTGAAATATTTAGAGGGACGCCATCCTAAGGCCAGCAGCTCAGCTGAGTTTTGCTAGCATTTAACTGTGTTCTATATTCATAATTCTGGTAAGACTGAAATTATTTCTTTGTACATTTTAATATTTGTTTAAGGTTTCGAGTGATTTGATACTGCAATAGCATAATCTGTCCCTTACAACAAGTAAGGATTCGCTCTAGACCCCCCGCCCAGTTCAGGGTCTAGAGACAAATAAAATACATAAACTCCAGCAAGGATTATGAAGGACAGATCAAGTGTTGAGATCAGTGAAACATATCACCTATCCTATTCTATGGCAGGAAACTAATGAACATATTTCAGAATACGTAGTCTGGGAGAACTTATCCTATGTGAAACCAACTTGGTAAGATGTGTTGTTTGGTCAGAAAGATCTGACCCGTCTATGTGGTGTTGTTGTTGTGTAGTGTTGTGTCCAGAAATGGTTAGAGGATGGAATTCTGACACATGACTAATACTTTGATTGCAGAACTGTGAGTTTTAGTTGGCACCAATGTGGTGTCAACTGAGTTGTTGAATATTACAAGAGTGGACCCGTGCAGTAACATTTTGTCAGAGCAGCCTATTATAGCCCCAAGCACGGAGAGGTGGGGCCACCAGACTTCTGATATTGCCCCCAAGCACGGAGAGGTGGGGCCACCAGACTTCTGATATTGCCCCCAAGCACGGAGAGGTGGGGCCACCAGATCTCAGCACCAGAGCTACACCTTCAAGCTACGTGAGCGTCTGGTCTGCTGAGAATTCACCAACTCAACTTATTTCCTAACACACCCATAAAATTTCCATCAAATAACTGGACAATGTGTAGTCACCATAGACAGGGAGTGATGAGGCCACCCCAACAGCACATCCATTAAGTGTTCTCCCAAATAGATTACAACTATAAACAGTAGTAATATTAACTAGTCTAGTAACATACATATGTACACACCTTGCATTTATTATGTAATATTCATGCATTTCTTTCATAATTGCAAAACCTTTCATATGTTCTGACCAAATTAAAACCTTGGTTCAGAACAAATAAATTTAAAGAAAATTACTATTCAAATTTTACACACTTGAGTTTGTTCAGTGTATTATAACATTTATTAATATTATTAGACTTAGTAAATATCTGTGTGTGTGTATGTAAACTACCACAACACATTACATATCATTACCCTAGACATTTAACGTAGCCACATTCATTAGTAAAAAAAGATAGGTGTGAGGTCGTAGTGGTAGCAAGAAGGGCCTTCTGACAATTCACAGCTACATTTTATCTCAGGAGCCTTCACAGCTGACCTCATGCATCACACTTAGTAATATCACCATCATACAATACCATCAATCCACTACAACATTATATAAAATAAATAACCATATAAACTTTAATTATCAAAACAAAATCTAGTACTAAAGTCTCTATTGTCTTCTACACTGAAGAATAATTTTAATTCACTAAAATGTCACTGATTTTGACTGAAGAAAGGATGGATTCATAATGTCCTTATATTCATCCTTCACTATAATGTTTATTAATATATTTATAGTTTTTGAGTAGTGCTAGCTTTTGGTTGAAAACACTGATCAGTGGCAAGATAAGGCCACTTATCTCTTAAATTAGAAAATCCCACACTCTCCTGCCGTGGTCGAACACTTCAGTGAATTGCCAGGCAGTTGAACAATGGTGGCTGTCTGCAATGATCCCACGCGCAGTTGCACCGCCGAGTACAAAGCTGTGGCGACAGGGTAGAAGAAAGGATAGATAGAAGAAATAAAAGAGAGTACCAATCTCTTCCACAGTGTCTTTTTTCTCGCTTTAGGTGATAGTCCGACACTTGTAGGAAGAAATGTTTCAGGAGACTGAAATTTAAACTCTTCTCAGTTAAGCAAAGAAGCAAATCCCATCAAGGATCCTGAGAGTATGTTAGGTCTTCAGCCACACTTCTCCTGAGGTACTGATATGGCTCATGAGACCCCCAGCTGGTAATTAAGATAATGATTAACAAAAAACAGTTAACTACCAAGCAATACAGAACATATAGTGAAAAGATAGAAACAACAGTGAAATTCGTTTCTGTAAATATATATATATATATATTAGACCAAGCTAAATTGGTTACAGAAAAACACAAGGAAGAAAAAACATATATATATATATATATATATATATATATATATATATATATATATATATATATATATATATATATATATATATATATATGGTTATTTGTATACAGCCCTGGGTAAAGGGAGATAAAAATAGTATACACAAAAGTTGTTAATTATTAGGGTACCCTTCACGATTGCTGAGGTTTCTGTCCTAATTTTAATCACTGACTGGTATGACCTAAGATCGTTTAATGTTTGGTCCGTTCTAAAAAAGCACTTATCATGAATGGTGTTGCTGCTATATGACGTCACAATATCACTGCAAGTTTTCTCCCCCTGGCCAAGTTGCTATAATAGTTCGTACCAAGTACTGCAAGGTTCCACTACACTACTGCGAGTTCACCTGCGTTCGTCACCACCAGGGAGCTAGGAGATACACATAAAGGAACAATCTATTTAGCTCTCTGGTTAGAGGCATTAATTTGTCCTGAGTGTGGTCCATAAACCAGGCTCAGATATCAGTCATATTATTAAACAAATGACATGGACCAATGTTGAGCGCCATTCTTCGAGCTACAAACATATGATATTAATAGGGTAGGGGCATACATATATAATCAACTGTTGTAAAGGCAAACAAAGATCATACAACATTAAATACATGAATGCGATAACATATACAACCATTAAATAAAAGAGGCGTGCAGGTTAGTGCAACTGAATTCTGTGAAACAACCTGAAGACATCAAAGGCAAAACAAAATCATATAACAGTCAATATATGAATTCCATAAAATACACCCATGAAGTATGTGCATTAAAAAAAGAACTGCATTGACTGAAAATCAGTGCAAACATTAACTAAAGTTAATTGCATATAATGAGATAATAATTGAAAGCAGTTCAAACATTCAATATAAATAATTGCATATAAAAAGATAATGCATTTAGCTCACCCGCTTTGATTCCAATATTGAATTTGGCTATAAAGACGGCATATACTGTATAAGCAATTCTTTGGTCCTCTGGTCTGACAGATTATATGCTAGAAGTTTCCGCCGGGGCTTGCAAAATGTGAGTAAAACATACATGATCTATTCTTTCATATATACAGCTAACAGCGGTCAATGAACTCATCCACGCTAGGGGAATTCCCCCCTACGGGTCACGGGTGAATGTCCTTTCCGCCAACACTGGGGAATCCTGAATATTCTGGGGCACCGGCAGGAGATCACCCGGTCACTTGGAAATCCTCGGCTTACCTGGGTCATTAGCCACTCAGGTAAATAACAAAGCGACATTGAACTGGACAATCCCGAGGAAGGTCATTGTCCGATTAGGCATTCAAAAATCATGGGAGAGAGAGAGAGAGAGAGAGAGAGAGAGAGAGAGAGAATGACAGAGAAAACAGGGAGAAGATTGTTGGGTGAAGAATTTCGCGACAAAAGCGAGTAAAGGGAAATCAGATACTTCAGGTTGATTGCATGATAAAACCTGAAATTCAAAAAATCACAACCCTTGTATGGTCTAGCACTACTTTGGTCATACACATAATAAACATAACATACAGTGTCAGTCATTGTGCAAACATATGCACAGGACAATTTACCTCTCCACCTATCACAGTCAGTTTCACTGTGACTAAAATTTCCTTATATTTCCTAAGTTGATTCCTTAGTCCATGATTGGCTTCCACACACTGATTTGGTATAGTATAAATTTACAAAGTAATATCTTCATCGATTCATTACAACAAATCCTGTTCATCCTTCCTTAGTTTTCATGATACATGTCATTCCTTTAACAAATACTCTTTCAAATGTATTATTAAGCTTACAGTCGTATTCTTGACATCATTTTCAATAAACCTACACTTTTTACAACGCTGGCTTTCGCCTCTAAAACCAACACATGCTTTGCATTCCAGCAAGCAACACATTCGTCCTGGAATATTTTTTTAACACAGGCCTTTTTCACTTTCTAACACACGTGGATTAAATCACAGGAATAATACATAAATATGTATATATATATATATATATATATATATATATATATATATATATATATATATATATATATATATATATATATATATATATATATATATATATATATAGTCATTCTTACCCTCAGGCAAACACACAGGCTGTTAATGGCTTCTATGGTCTGCGCAACAGATGTGGTTGGCGAAGGTAAAATACGATGACAGTTTACCGTTTCTTTCTGGGCAGTTTGTGGTTTAAATTTGTTAGTGGCGTCAAATAACCAAAGGGCAAGGCCTTTTATTTTCACGCATCCAGGTGACAGGGTAAGGAAGGGTGTTAAAAATTCTCAAATCGAGACAAAATTTTGCTCTCTGTTCAATGTTTAAAATCTAGTTTTTCCATTATCTTCCTTAATTATGGGACGATTTTAGTCATTTAAAGATGGAATTGTACTGTGCATTATTTTGTATCGATCTATCTATTTATTAGTTAGTTTGCAAAATGCATATACATGTATGCATGCTTTAACTAGCTAAGTTTGACTTATCCTGATGTAACACAACTCGTTTATTCGATATTTCTATCTTACTATAATATTATTTGATAAAGTGTTTACACCTACCTCTAAAGTAACATTCCCGTTGATGAATTACATAATCCTTTCCGGTGATACTTCTTTAGTTCTTATGAAATTAGTTATTATTGTCCCATCGGTTACACAAAATAGCCTCTAGGTTTTAAGCATAGAACGTTTCCTACAACAATGATAATAACGGTACGTTTTGATTGGCTATTGTATTAGAGAGTTCCCTACCTAATGGCGTGCGGTATGGTCAGATTTAGAAAAACGTGTTGTAAGACAGATCCAATTCACGACACTGCCAAACAGTCCGTTCTTCCACGCTACCTGAAACATCCCACTATTACACACACATCCACTCTCAAACATGTCTTCCAATGAGACTAGTGTGATGTTGTGCATGAGGCTGGCAAAGTCACCATCTAACACAGATCGCTACCGAAACCACTACTGCAAGAGACAATGAATGCTTCATGCGAAGGCCAGCCACATTGGTGGCCGCATGCTCCATAAGGAGCGAGAAGAGAAATATATCTCCAAGTGAACCCACGTGCTCTCATAAACCATTCTACACATAACAATAATTAAATAACACTAAAATGAGCATAATACAGTATAAACGCTATGTACAACGCATATTCTCCTTAACGAGAATAACTACTACCTCGCAATTGATCCATATCAATATACTTTCCTACATTGTGAAGCATGCGTCATGACTGGCGCACCTGACAACAAGCGTGTCGTATATGGCCACTGATAAGACTGGGAACCTCATCATATGAAACCCATTGTTACAGAAACAAACCACTGCCACAGCATATAAATGCTTCGCACAGGCTTCTGTTGGACCCAGCAGCACTGGTGTCTCCATGCTCCGCAAGGAGCAAACAGAGAAACACTTATGTCTCAAAGTGCCTTACGCACAAAGGAGTAGCATTACGCCCACAATAAATCTTAATACCTAAAGCTAGATTCATCTTCTTAAAGGGAACTTTAGCACTACAAAACTGTGTACACAACAGATGTAATTAAACTAATCCCAAAGTAACACAATACAAATATTCGTTAACTTACTTCGCGTTCCACTATAATAAACTATCTTGGCATGAATGGAGAAAATTATATTAATCTTGTACTTCTAAAATAGCACCTCTTATACAAGGTAATAACCCAATTTTCATCCAACACTAAATAATAAACATGTTTAAACCCCTAAAAATATACAGTAAAATTATAATTAATCATTGTGAAATATACTAACCAAATAAATTACCTTCGCAGTAAAGAATAAACTAAAATAACTCTTGGACTAACAAAGCTAACAAACGTTATAATTGGCCCACTGCGCTCTCAAATAATAAATAGCTTAACATCATTAGGCGTATAGCACGTGGTAACTAAAAACGTTATTGTCGCTCAGATGCGTCATCTTTATGCACATTTAGCACGTGGCCCTGGCTGCCATCTTGCCAACAGTTAATAACACTGACAAACAACATTTTTCTTTCTTATATAAGAATAAGTGTTCTTAGGTCAGTTTCTTGCGCCGATTTCAAATCTGAAATCCGTTTATCTCTATCACGTCGGGTTCTTAAAATATTTGTGAATACATATATTTTTGGGAAACCGTTATTTGCTCCGTTTCATTTTTACTATATAACTTATTAAAAATTAATAAAAAGCAACATAATTCTACTTTTTATACTGCTAAAAGATGCATGACATATGTTACGCGATTTTTCTAATAGTTACTGTATTTTGAAATAATTCTGAGCAAAATAAGGCTTCTAGAAGTTGTAGAAATTCGGCTGATCTGTTCTGTTACGTGTGCGGATATTTTATCGATCGTGTTGACCAGAAAAACTTTACACCATTACTAAAGAAAGGATATGAACTTTATTTCGATTTGAAAGTTGATGATGCAAATAAATCTTGAAAGCCAAATGCAGTTTGTTCGATACATTGGCAGGTTGGTTACGAAAATCGCCGAAGCATAAGTCGATGCCTTTTGGAGTGCCAGTAATATGGCGTGAACATACAAATCACGCTACTGATTGTTACTTCTGCTTGACAAATATCCATGGTTTCACTTTTAAAACTAGAAAGTCTGTGGTTTATTCAAATATTGAATTGGTTTCGAAACCAGTGCCTCATGATCCAATCACGTGTCCGATCCAAGTACTACCAGAACAATATCCGTTGGACGTGAATGAACCATCAGAAAGTGATAGTTTACCTGCTTTAGAAACTAATTCTGACTCAGATTACATACCGGTGAATGATGGTGTTTACTTAATTAACCATTCAGAACTTTCAGATCTAATACGTGATCTCGCTCTTACCAAAGGACAAGCTGAATTACTCGGTTTGCGACTCAAAGAATGGAATCTTTTAGCGCCCAATACTCCGATATCTAAATTTCGTCATAGACACAGAGAACTTGTTCAATACTTTGAGATGGATGATGACATTTGCTATTGCAAAGATGTAAACGGTCATGAGCACATAGTCAACGAATGGCGATTTTTCATCGATTCTTCCAAGACTAGTCTAAAAGCCGTATTATTGCATAACAAAAATTTATTTTCATCAATTCCAGTCACCTACTCTGTTCATATGAAAGAAACTTATGACAATATGGCTATACGTTTGGAAAAAATAAAGTACAATGACTACCAATGGCGGATTTGTGGAGACCGAAAGGTCATTGCAATTCTCACGGGCATGCAGACTGGGTATACTAAATTTTGTTGCTTCCGATGTGAATGGGACAGCCGCAACATACAGGAACATTATGCAAGAAAGGTGTGGACTATCCGGGATCGTATGCAGCTCGGGCATAAAAATGTAATACACGAGCCATTAGTTAACAAAGACAGCTTCATTTTACCACTGTTACATATAAAGTTGGGGCTCATGAAGAATTTTGTAAAAGCGTTAGATAAAACGAGCAAAGCTTTCACTTATCTTCGAGAAAAGTTTCCGCAAGTTAGCGATGCAAAGATAAAGGAAGGTATCTTTGTAGGACCTCAGATTAGGAAAGTTATTGCAGACAAACAATTCGAGAACTTGTTACATGGTAGTGAACTTCGCGCATGGATGGCATTCAAATCGATCGTCGATAACTTTCTGGGAAATCACAAACCTGTCGACTATGTTGCATATTGTTAAGCAGTGCATAAATGCATACATAATTATGGGCTGTAACATGTCCCTCAAAATCCATTTGCTCGATTCGCATCTTGACTTTTTCCCTGACAACCTTGGCGAAGTCAGCGATGAACATGGAGAACGATTCCATCAAGATATCGCCGTAATGGAGTCACGTTATCAAGGACGGTGGAGTGTGACCATGCTTGCCGATTATTGTTGGATGCTTCATCGCGATGTACCACATGCCATTCACCGACGAAAGTCGACTGCAAAGAAATTCAAGCCTACATAACTGTTATACTTCTTGTACGTGATCTTCCCTACAAGTCATTTCTGACCAAAGGAGCGTACCTCCCGAAATAACTTTCGGTGGCACGAGGTTGGGCAATGTTAGATCAAGCTGTTGCCCATGCAGCATGACCCGGCCTGGACGTCAGAGGAACGGTCTAGCCGATACAGTCTGATACCAGTAGCAACAGCCTAGTCACTAGTAGGAAACGGAACTTGCCCTCGAATGATGTTGTAATACTGTATGCGTTGTTAAAAAACTTCAATTGCGTATTTCTAGAGATCCCGACCTGATAGAGAAAAACGGTTTGCAGATTTAAAAACAGCGCATTAAAATTGACCAGAAAAACATAGAAATGTTAGAGAAAGAAAAAAAAAAGTTTTTTTTTTGTTTGTCAGTGTAATATCCAAATTTCAGTCTCTGATATCATCTCTGTCCAGTTCCATGTATGAAATAGGTTCTTTCTATATTCTCACAGCCGTGATCGGCACTTAACACGCCTAGTAAAACCTATCCACACATTATTCTTACTAATCTATCATTTCAAAATTAAATTTAATGTCCTAAAAGAAATATCCTTATGAAACACATTTATTTATCTATTTCATTAAACACGATACCAAATATGTGGCAAACCTTACTTACTTAGTCGTTCCCCTTCTACCGTGAGGTGTAGAGGTCGCAGACCTACATCCCTATATTTTTTCTAACACTATAGACCGAAATGTTGAGGAATCACCTTCTACCTAAATTAACTCACGTGTTCAAGGAATCTTCAGATCGACTCTAGTTTCTTACTCTGGTTTCTTTGGGGCGACTAACGAAGAAAAAGGCCTCTGCTAGCCAGCGCACTTCTTTATATAGGCCGCTAGGCCTAATCACTCACGGTGTAGTGCGCGCGCGTAGTAATTGGGCCTCGCAAATAACACACGCGATGGATGCTCTAGAAGGGGCGAAAACACAAATATAAAGTACAACTCTAAGCTGTATTGTGGCCCTCTTGAAGAATCGAAAACACAAATATGAACTTCAGGGAGATTTTGGGGCGTTTATTATGGCCCCATCACAATAGAATCATAACTTGCTGACCATCTTGTGTCAGATAGACTTATGGCTGATATTGTACTTTACATCATTCTCAGTAGACCATGTTGTGTCAGATAGACTTATGGCTGATATGTTACTTTCTATAATACTCAGTGTAGACCATCTTGTGTCTGTTAGACTTGTGGCTGATATTGTACTTTCTATTTTACTCACTGTTGACCATCTTGTGTCTGATAGACTTGTGGCTGATATTGTACTTTCTGTCATACTCAGTGTATACCATGTTGTATCAGATAAACTTGTGCCTGATTTTGTACTTTCTATCGTACTCAGTGTAGACCATCTTGTGTCAGAAAGACTTGTGGCTGATATTGTACTTTCTATCATGCTCAGTGTAGACCATCTTATATCAGATAGACGCGTGGCTGATATTGTACTTTTTATAATGCTCAGTGTAGACTATCTTGTGTCAGAAAGACTTGTGGCAGATATTGTGCTTTCTATCATACTCAGTGTAGACGATCTTGTGTCAGATAGACTTTTGGCTGATATTGCACTTTCTATCATTCTCAGTGTAGACCATCATGTGTCAGATAGACTTGTGGCTGATATTGTACTTTCTATCATACTCAGTGTAGACCATCATGTGGCAGATAGACTTGTGGCTGATATTGTACTTTCTATCATACTCAGTGTAGACCATCATGTGTCAGATAGACGTGTGGATGATATTGTACTTTCTATCATACTCAGTGTAGACCATATTGGGTCAGATAGACTTGTGGCTGAAATTGTACTTTCTATTATACTCAGTGTAGACCATCTTTGTTGTGAGGTTGAAAGTATATGTTGTCTCATAATTTTTGGGTCGATCTCTTGTCCTCTGCGGCCGTATTCAGTTACATTTGTTGTGCCTACTGAATACGTGAAATTGCCGTTGTTGGCACATTTCATTCTCTGCTATCAAGCAGATATTTGGTTTTTTCATATCATCGTACACTCCCTACGGTGATAATTCGTCATGTTGCTTTAAGCTTCTCAGCTTTGCTAAGATTAGGCATAGGTAAAAAACCCAGATGGGCGGGTAAGTTGTATTTACCTAAGGCGTGCCGGGCGATAAATCATCCGCTGGCGGATAGATTACAGACACGCACTTGACAGTTGGAATGTTGTAATAAGAATTATTACGAAGATAATACTTGAGATTTGTTGTTGTTATTGTGTAACTAGGGCTGCTGAGCTTCTCGCTCTTTAGCAGCCAATACCAAGTTGAAGACTCCTTGGTATTATCTACACTGTAGATCTAGGCTTTTCCTGTGGCTTTTCTGCTATTCCGAAACGTGTTGAGTTGAAGTCATGAGCTCCATGCTTGGCTTGCATTTAAAGGATCATCACATAGGAGTAATAAGTGTGTGGCATACTGTGCATTCCTCGCCATCCAAGGGGGGCTCTCCAACTATGCAGAGCTAAAATACTGTACTCTGGGTTCTCCCAATGAATTGTCACGTCCTGCACAGAGCCACTTCTCAGCTTCTCCTGTCTATCACTGGTTCTACGGTGAGATCCTTCTGCATGCAGTAAACTAGGTAAAAGCCAAAGAATAAGCCTGGGGCTCAAGTGACTTCTCCAAGCTTAGTGTGCAATGCTGGGTTCTCAACAAGTTTCAACACTGGGAGGAATCCCTGGAAGTGTGTGGATGATTTCAAGAGTCAGTGAGGATGCAATTAGCCTCACAGACACAGGTTCACTTCCAGGTAGATATATTGTAGCACTATGCACAGCTGGTGGTCATATAAGGATGACTCCAGATATGCCTCAATGCATATTACTTGAGATAAAAGTAAGAAGTTATTTGTAATCACTGACGAGAATAGTACGGAAATCTCACTTCCATATTTCGAAGACATGACTTTTACATTAACGCACAGAAATTTTCTAGTGGAATTATTTTGAATTACTCCAACAAAACACACAGGTTTTGAAACTAATGGCCGGCATTCGAAACGTAGGAATAACCACATTTATGATTGGGGTCTGGTCTAATAGTAAACAACACGTGCCAGGAACGAAATGGGCAATATAACCTGACACTTTAGTCAGTTTAAGAACACTGTGAAAATTCATCTCGCACCAAGAAGACAACCAGCCCCTGCCAGGGTTAAAAATAGTACAAGACCGGACCTTGTTGGACCATATTGAGGACTTAGACCCCAGGAAAACGATACCATTTTAACACGGAAAACGGGAATCTGAAGAAACTAACACAAGTCAAAAGTGGGAACGTGTTGCCAAAATAACAACGCCCCAGATCACGTGTAAGAGGCAAGCTCAAGCTGCCTTAAACTATTTCTCTGAGCCAGCAATCTGTGAACCTACAGATTGGCGTAAATTGTACAATTCAAATTATATAATTTGCATTATTAACATGTATATAGTGACATATGAAAATTAATATGTGAAAATTGCTAATGGATGTCCAAGTTATTTGAGGCTGGCAACCTCAGCATATAGAATGATGATTTCATGAACCACCGCTGCCAGGGCTGGTGACTGCTTTATTGCGAGTTTCTTACAGAGAACCAAAAGCAGAGGTAGTCCCAAATTCCATAGGGAGCAGGGAGTGAACGATGAAAGAAAGGATGTACATAATCTATATAATTAACATTTTCAACCAGTGTAGATGTAAATGTAAACATACTCAATCTATATTGTTAATCTTTTCAAACTATGGTAATGTGGCTGGCCGTTTAAATCAATAGAATGACAGTAGAAATAGAATGCATTAAAAACGTATCAAATCTTTCCCTGAATGCCTCACTGAATATGGCTCGTAATATTGGGCGAAGGTTTCCCTTATAGTGAGTTTCAAAAAGAAAGAAAGGGAAGAAAATACAACAACTTAAATTCCTCCTGCATAAGAGTGAAACAGTGATAATTACAAGAGGAGATTAAGTCTGCTGGCGACCTTGATTCTTCTGATACGTGTTGAAAATAATTTAATAAAGTAAGCCCCCATAAAATAATACAAAACAAACAATCAGACACCAACATCAATGAATGTACTATACACTGAACACGGAAGGTGCAGTGAAAATTACGAAGAAACGTTATTTATTAATGAATGGAAGTGTACTGAATGAATGAAGTGAATAAACACGTGATGTGTGTAAGTATCTTTCACAAACGCTAGTGTCAGTTTTTAATTTAACAGAGTTTTTGTGTCACTACTGTTTCATCATAATTATGTATAGGAGAGTGGTGAGTTCCAGTGCAGATATCAACTTAGCTGCAATGTCCAGCGTCGAATCTGCATATGGTATAGGGTGCTATCTTGGTGAAGTTAGAACATGTCACTGGGACTATGCTCCACTTGCAAAAGTCAATTGAGGTTGCCCGCTGGTTCAGGAATCAAGATCAGGCTCATGATTTCCCGGCTCTTCCCTTTAACCACAGTGTCAAGAACCTATTTACTGTGGTTCCACCACTGCAGCGTGGATTTATAATAATAACCAAAGGCTCGTTCTTCCAAGAGTATACCACACAACAATGGCTGACAATAGAAATGAACACCTTTAACAGGAACTTCCCTTTAATATGTATGCACAATACAATAAGGCCTCACACAGCCAATAAACGCATCAAATACAATAATGAAATACCATAGTACACTTGCCTTAGTAGCTTAATCTATCAGCATCATACACGACAGTACGACTTACACTGAAAACACTGCAATGAATATCGCTCACCTTGAGCGGCAAAACTGTG
The DNA here is from genome assembly GCA_024509875.1 of Oreohelix idahoensis. Classification (NCBI taxonomy): domain Eukaryota; kingdom Metazoa; phylum Mollusca; class Gastropoda; order Stylommatophora; family Oreohelicidae; genus Oreohelix; species Oreohelix idahoensis. The sequence goes on along the minus strand of JAMPIV010013706.1, from coordinate 94,788 downwards.
ACAATGTTACACTCAAATCATTGACAACTTATAATCTACGGCCTGTAGATAATGCAAACTAGATACCACACTGCTCTAGCATTATCATGTTATTAACAACCAGGACCGAAATATGGCAAACACTCCATTAATAGTCCATCACATGAACCGCACAGCAATATCGCTGGCAAGAGGGAAATATAAATCCGTCCACTCTGGACCACGGCTAGTTTCTCACTGTCCAAACTTTGCGCCTTTTCCCCAGACTTCCGGTGGTCACATGACACACCAGTTCGGCAAGCCCCGGCCTCGCCCGGCTGGCTTTTGGCCAAACACATTGCCTAAGATACACCGCGAAATAGCGCTGTGACACACAGGATAAATGGAGATCTTATCTTTCCTGGTTCGAATTTGATAGGGAATAGAAAAGAAACAACGAGGCGCCGTATGTACTCCCATCTTTAAAAGGGTGTGTACGCCCTATCTATTTCTACCATAATTCAGCTTTTAAAATACCAATTAGTGACAATACTCTATTAGGCTTCTGGTTTCATTGGCAACCAATTTGCAGGTAGTTCTCTGAAAATGTCTGTTCATCTCCTACATTGTTCTTTTTCTTGCACAATCTCTGTTGAGCTGCCACTACCTTCACAGTTATTATCTTGACACTAACGCTTCTGCTCAATTGTGAGCACAGCAATATAAAAAGTGTATCAACAAATATACATCCTAAACTGAGGTGAATCTAATAATCTAATAATCCTGGTTAATGTACCTGTTATGCCTGCCGTAACATAGCGATAGGCGATAGCAATAAATTCCCCATTTATTCAAACAAATTTCGTCAGGTAACCTTTGTCGAGTTTCCTGATATGCAATAAAGTAATGCGATGTCGGCAAAGTTCATCGACATAAATACCAAACGTTATTAGGGTGTCGTAAATTTTTGATAGGTAATTATGATCGATTCTGATCCCGTCTGAATAGAACTAGAACAGGTGGTAACTCAGTGAGAGATAAGGTAAAGAAATAGATTTCACGAGTGAAATGGTGAAAGGTAGAGCCTGTCCCTGGACTGAGAAGATACTCTAGTCCAGCCTATCGTTTACGACTGAGATTTGTTGATCAGACGGTATACCTCTCTATATATATATTAACATATACACTATAACCACTCACATACACACAGAGATAAGTGACGACAATTAGACGCACAAACATGAAACTATATTAATGGAGTAGGGATATTGGGCCGAGCTGACCGACACAGGTAATTAAGTTTTATGTTAAGTTTATTTATCATAAAGAAAACTTCACAATAGCTATTATCAAAATATCAAATATAAAATTATAGGTTACAGAATTAATAAAGAAATAGATACATAAGTGCAATCCCCTCTGTTGAGACAAGATCCCACAAGAAGAAGTTAATTAACCCCCAAAAGGTCAAAAAAGCCAAGGATCCAGACCCCCAGGACGACCCAGAGTCCGCTGGGAGGACAACATTAGACAATCTTTGAAGGACCGAGGACTAGAATGGAACCAGGCCAGGAGGAAGACAGCCGATAGGATAGTCTGGCGCTCTCTCTTCCAAACCTCTACACCTCACGGTAGAAGGGGAACGACTAAGTAGTAAGTAAGTAAGGTCAAAAGATTAGCACTACGGTATAGGATTTTACTATACTGTAAAGAACAGAGTTTCTGGTTAATCTATTCTGAAATGAACAGTATGAGCAAACATAAGAAGGAGAAAAAACAACAAAGTGAGTACCTTAGTTATACAATATAAGAATTATTCATCCCTGCTTTCTCTCGCTCTGACAAACATGTGATCACATTTCATTCTCGCTTACCAAATAAGGGTTGACAAAAGCTTGAACATATCTCCATGCTCCAGGTAACAGATTCAGTGTCTGTTCTTTTGGCAAAATAAGCCCCAGTTCCTCAAATGACTGATTAATCCTGTTATTTGGTGAACGCTTACTTTGTTATTTATTATTATTGACTCTGTTCATGTCACAGCAATTAGTCCAGGTATGAAACACAACTTCGACATCAAATATCACCGTGTACAGTAGCTTGAAATATTCGATAGTTAAATAGAATGTCAGATAGATAAATCTTTTCTGGGTAAATCCTCGCCACAACACAAGTGGTCGATAATCGGGTAATGTTAACTTTTGATATTCTTCGCCACAGCGGGCTGAAGTAGAGGAAAATGCAAAAGAAATCTGGGTAGCTAAATGTCCAGTTAAATTTTATTCTTAGTGTCATATATTGGTACGCTCTCTCTCTCTCTCTCTCTCTCTCTCTCTCTCTCTCTCTCTCTCTCTCTAGGTGAGACAAGAGGCCAACCAGGTCAACCTCGAAGACCCGATAATTACAATAAGAATGTTTTTTCTTGTACTTGTTGAACTAGACTTAGACCCTTTTCTTAGATTAAGGCCGCTGGTAGATTTTGGGTTTGTGACCCGTACTAGATATAGGAAGAAAAATACAAATGTTTTAACCACAATCTCAATTCAATCCTAACCTGCGTAAAGGTATAATTTATTATTATCGTTTTAAAAAAACCCGTGAAATAAGCGCTAGTCATTTACAAAATTACTCATAATGAATTAGAAATAAATATATATTTCGTCCGTACTCATAATGAATAGTGCATTTACTAGTCGATTAAAATATCTCTTACTGGTTAATAGCAATTAATTAAACCAACGCTACAACCGGAACATTTTAGCTAGAAATTATTTTAATTCTGCTATCAAATTAACACAGTAAATCCTAGTGAAATATAAATGACGAACTTTTATCAATTAAATCACTCAACACAGAAAATCTTAGTGAAATATAATGCCGGACTTAACAATTAAATCATTCAAAATTCTAGTATAATATTTACCGCAACACAGAAATTTAAAACGATCTCCAATCGAAAAACTGAGTAATTCCAATGGTACAATGGATCTAGAAATCGAAGCTAGATGTTCTGAAAAATTCTGTGGGTACTAGATAAATTGAGTTTGAAGGATGCGATATATATATATATATATATATATATATATATATATATATATATATATATATATATATATATATATATATATATATATATATATATATATATATATATATATATATATAATATATGTATATATATATATATATATATATATATATATATATATATATATATATATATATATATATATATATATCAACTTGGTAGAAAATCGCTAACGAGTGCGAGATATCACGCCTTTGGGAAAATCGGTGGTCAAATTCTGAATGAAAGCTAAATTTGCCAATTTCGCCGACCGCTAGACGTTGGCACACGAGCAAATCGTCTCTTTGATCTCGTCGTTCCGTAGCTTAATTACATTCCGAACAAACGGAAGTGGGGGGGGGCCCTAACTTGTGATTATCTCCCCCTTGATTTCTCAGATTAATTCCCCCTGACCAATGTCTACCGAAAGTACGTCTTAACTTATCGCCCTTGATTTTCTTCATTAGCTTATTCCCCTTTAGAAAGTGCAATCCATCAAAGGTACAACTTTTGAATAATCGCCCTTGGTTCTACCAATATACGACCAGTTCCCTCTCTCTACGCGCGTTCATAGTCTGTATGTAAACATTCCTAGTGTCTGTAAGACATAGAGAAACGAAAAAATAGGCGTGGCTACAATTATGAATTTGACAAATATAGAAGTACGAAGGTTCTGCCTTAACAAAACGTGCATAACTAATAAGGAAACAAGGTAGGAGCAAAACATGTGGGTGCATGTAATCTATAACTACATAACTCTGTCACATGGGGTATAGCACCTATACAACATGTAAGCATCAATTATACCACAAAGGTTATATATATATAAAACACAAGTCATATATGAATGATACATAATATACAAAAGGAAAATAAAACAGAACTTACCCACTCAGTAAGGATTCTTTCTAATGGCTGGCTCAGAGAGTTAATAAATGCTCTCTGTTACTTTTGCCTATACTGAATTGACCCAAGACTTGGCAAAGCAGTAATGAAGAATGATAGTTTTGTCTCATAATATAAAAAGTTTCTCAACAAAAATTGCGCTTGTAATTACGCTGCCATCTGTTAGAGTTTTGCATTTCGTGAGACTGAATCAGACCTTCCATTATCCTAGTAAAGAATGTAAGATCTACGATTTCCTCCAAGTTAATAAGATCATCATCATGTGACGTATTCTTTCCAGAACGTTGTCTCCATTACAGCTGCTCTGAATGCATCGCGATTCTGGGCAAGTCGACCTGCATCAGCCAAAGACAAGTTCAGACTCTCTATGATGTCCTGGGTCCACCGTCGTCTAGGTCGACCCCTTCCCCTTTTTCCAGGGACCATGCCTTCCATCACTGTTTTTCCAGACTATTATGTCTTTTTATATGACCGAAAAATTTCAGCTTCCTTATTGCGATGGTATTTAGGAGCCAATGTTCCTGTACGTTTAGTGAGTGCAGTACTTCTCTGTTGGTCTTTTTTTCTGTCCAGGGTATTCTCAACATCCTTCTGTAGCATTTCATTTCGAATGATGTAATCTTTTTTGCAACTGTTTTATTGAGTGGTTAATAAGATACTACTTTTAATTAGACATCTGCAGGTCTCAGAAAGAATTTATCACAGAGGGTTCATGCTTTCGCCTACCAAAAAGTCATTACATTCACTGAGCTTAACCTGACCCCTTCTACAACGCCATAAATCTCAAGGGGCGTAACACAGGTGTCATGCGACTAAACTGCGTGCGGGCAGGACGAAAAATGCATCGAGTTTGTTACAGGTAGATGTAAATGTAAACATATTCAATCTATCTGTTAACATTTTCAAACATGGTAGATATAAAGGAAAACATATTCAATTTATTTTATTAACCTTTTCAACCAGTGTACAATGTAAAGTTAAATATGCATCTATTCAATTTAAATGTAATGAATGTTTTTCCGCTCAATATGATTAATATTAACTCTCAGCGAGGGTAAAAGTTCTGAGGTAGGTGGGATGCTGAAATGAAAAGACGGGGCGCATAAGTATGTGTCGGTAAACTCAATACTCAGAGGGCATTTGTTTCTCTTCTTTTGTGACACTAGTTGGTGGTACCAGTTTCTGTAATAAGTGAGGGTATAAGTGGCATGAATTCGACGCTAGACACCATCATCAGACGGGTCTTAAGAGACGCGGGACCAACTTTGTAGACACTTCCTGACGCTTCTGGGAACGTGCTGCGCCCTACAACATTGACCAGGGACGTGAGGGATCCAGTGCTCCATCTGCTAAGACCCAAACATCAGCTGGAGCAGAACAGACAAACTCATTGGCAGCTAAATAGAAACATAAAAGCTGCCAAGTGAGCTTTTACCCAAACCTCCATAACATCATTGATGATGAGAATTTTGTTAAATAATTATTCATTTTTTAAAACTGTTAAAACATAATTGATTATTAAATTTGTTACTTGTATAAAGACAATTCTAAAGTTGATTTAATCATTTTGAATGTACTACATCCGTATGTCTCAGACAATTTCTTAAATACACGTAAGCAGAGCTAAATAAAAATAAGAGGAAATTCGCTGAATTAACTCAGCTGGGGTCTTGTACGAGCTAAAATTATATTCCATAATCCTTTACAAAAGTTGACGGCAGATACTAGAGTTAACGTGCTCAGCCAATGCAACAGTGTTCTCGCTTTTCTGAATATCTTGTGGATATTACCTGGAGGTAGAAGCATCATTATTCTTCTATCTACAACTCTGCCTAGAGTAATCTTGTGCGAAGGTAGACACTTTTGAAGACCCATATTAGTCACTCTTGAGTTTTGGCCACTGTTGGACCACCACTGCAGAGCTAAGGGGAGGCAACCCGTGACATATGTAGAGCGATTGTAAAATGCTGGAAAAAATTTACAACAGTCACGCAACTTTCTGGGCAGGTGGTCTTCACTAATTTAAGGTTATGTGCAGCTGAGGGAATCCATAATGCCTGCTTGTTGATTTCCTTGAACTTGGCTTGGACGCCAGAATACATCATGCAATTATCAGTAGCATTGTTGTACGATTAAGATCTGCGATTTGCTACTTCTATTTCATGTTTGTTACACACAAAAATGGCGCTACCGTGTCAAAATGATATATAATTTATCGTGCTTTTTTAAGGAAAAAAAAAACAACACCATTAAGAAAAGCTCATGTACATGTCCATCTTTTAATACATAACAAACAGTGCACAACAATGGATGTGTGAGACGATGTGTTGAATTTATACGGATGACGTAACATTTGGTTTCTTTAATCTCAGGTCCATCACAAGAACAGCTATGCTTTGGACCCCTGAAGGAAAACGAAAGAGAGGCCGACCAAAAACAACCTGGCGGAGGACTGTGAAGGCTGAGATGCAAAGAATGAACCAGAGTTGGGGCACTGTACGAAGGATGGCCACCGACCGAGCAAAGTGGAATCAATTTGTTGTTGCCCTACAAGACGCCACTAGGCGTGATGGCCACTGACTGCTTTGACGGTCGGCAGCTAAGGATCAAAGAAAAGAAGAAGAAGAAGAATCTCAGGTAATACCCCACACACCGGGGCCCATAAAATGCTTCGAATGATGGTTACCGGTCTAATGCTTAAAATTCCCTCCACAATTCCAGCTGTATTTTTGGTCGCGTATTTGTTCCAAGACCGAGTGAGAGAAGAAAGAAACGGAGGGGGAAGAAGAGACAGAAGGAATGCTACCAGTGTCACGCGTTGGGTTTCGAATCGCAAATTGTAACGAACGCGCGTAGTATTGCCTTGGCAGATTTGAAAAAAAATCGACGGACTAACAGCATGATGATCTGAATTTTTGCAGATGAATTTGGCATAAGCCATAATCAATGCAAGAGAAAATGAAAATTCTCGATGAGAGGTACATAACAAGTGGGCCTGGCAAATACACAGGGAAAAGACAAAGATTATGAGAAATAAATGCAAGAAATGATAACAAGAAACCACATACATGCCTCGTTGTATAGTCACGCAGTTGAAAATGTATAACCACTTAGATAAGGGAGACGGTAGTATATAAACACACACACAGCTCTCATTTCCTGTTAGTAGTGTATTTTCTGACGAAACACAGACAAGTTGTTTTATTTTGAATAAATTTTATAATATAAAAGTATAAAATTGTCAGTTAACAGTGGAAAATTTGAAAATCCAAACGACAATGAATAGGGCCATACAAATTATATAGATTGATAGATAACAGTCTTCTGGTCAATAATATATTTCAATCTACAAAAACGCCCCATTATTAACGAAGATATCATCAAAATAAAATATATGTTCGGACAGTGTGACAGCCTTGCTCATTTTTTTCATAACATATTTTGGGACGCGTTTTTTAAAAGAGGCAGAAGAGGGTAGTCAAATCCGATTGGTTAGTATAGGAATACAGGAAGGAGGTTATTGGTTGGCCCAAAACTAAATATATTTTTGCAGACTAACACATAGTTGTTTGGATTTTTTTTTTTTTAAATTTCGATTCAAAATTGTTAGTCGCATGAGCTCATTGGCCAGTCCATTCGATATTAATGAAAACTTTAAAGGCTGGACGCCATTTCTAGAAAATCATTCCCTTCATACGGACGATGAGAGCAGAAGTGTCGCTTTTTTAAAAATAATAATGAATAAAGTGACAGTCTGGACAGCGGCTGAACTGTATGAGCCATCATTATATGTTGCCAGTCATCGTACCTGTGTATTTCATTGATTTTGTGGGTTTCTACTGACACTAACATTGTGTCAGACACCTGGTGGACTGATCTTTGTGAGAGAAGCTGTTGTTTTGCTGGTACACGCTCTCTACCACAACCACCACCGTCAGTGTGAAAGATTGGCGTTATAGTTTTTGAGATTTTGCTGGTACACGCTCTCTACCACAACCACCCCAGGCAGTGGGATAGTGGACATCTTGTTGAGAGTCTCCAGTTGGTTCATCTACAGATTGAAAGTTAAGTGCCTGTCTTGGCATTAGATTGTTCATCCACTGAAATGAACTGACTTATATTTTACTAACTATATAAACATATTGACATTTCCACATAAAATATAACAAAGAAAGAAAGAAAATATTGAAAATAAAATAAAAGAGAGGGTATGATGAAACGACCCCAACCCTCCATTTAATACCAGTGTTACCTTTACTTAGTGGGATACCATTACCTACTTAGATTTCAATTTTGTTATAAAATATATATATGGACAGAAGATCCATTGTGTTATTTGATTGATGTAAATAAATACTTGATTTCAAATTTGATTGACAGTCCTGATCCAGAAAAAATAGGGTCAGGACAATAAATTGTAATATACCTTATTACCTAAATTTCAACAAAAGACTTACTTAGATTAATATTATTGATTGGTAGCCTGTTTGTGGTTGTTGTATTGACCCAGTCCTATTTATGTGATAGAATTAAAGTGTATTTGTATTGGTTTGACTTACACTGCATTACCCCTTCATTACCCTAGACAATTAGACGTAGTCACATAACTAATAAGTAAAAATATAGAGCCAAGTGAGATCCTAGGGTGGTAGCAGCTAGGTTCCCTGAAAATACTTAACCATCAACTATTAGACTCAGGGACCTAAACAGCTGGACCTCACCTGGTATACAAATAATATTAATAAATAACATCTATAACACCAAACCCACCACATATATTGGGGGCTCGTCCGGGATTTTAAACTTCTCCTAGTACATATATTGGGAGGCTCGCCCTGGGATTTTATTTTTCCTAATTAGATATTTGGCTGAGATAGGAATCCCATATAATATAATATAATAAAACTAAAGGTATTCCTGTGTGGAAATTAAATAGTGGATGAACTGTCAGTGCTTATAGTTGTTGTTTAGTCAGAGTTGATAAGTTACCTTAGTATATTATTAACGTTGCTTGATATAATATGACTGACTTGGCAAAGTTCAGATCTGCTGCTGTGCAGACTGCCAGAGGGATGGGCATGGATGGGCCAGAGCTGGTCCAGTATGTAACCTCAGAGTGTGACAAATTTATTGATAGGGAAGATAGGAAGTTAGAAGCAGAAAGAAGATTACAAATTGAAGCAGATAAAGAAATTAAAAGGTTACAAATTGAGGCTGACAAGGAGGCAAGGGCATTAGAGGCTGATAGGGAGGCTGAGATTAAGCGGCTCCAATTTGAAGAAAAGAAATTGGAGGCTGAGGCTAAGAAATTGGAGGCAGACGAAAAGAGATTGGCTGCAGAACGGGAAGCAGAAAAGGAGGAGAGGAGATTACAAAGGGAGCACGAGCTACGACTAAGGGAGTTGGAATTGCAAGGCCGTGCTCCTGAAAATAGTAACAGCCCCTCTACCTCTGATGCTACTGCCAGTCAGGGGGCCTCTAACTCAGCCATGGGGTTCCATTTAGATCATTTTGTTGAGAAAGATGATGACATAGAGTCATTCTTAAGTAGATTTGAGGTATTAGCAAAAACTTATGGGCTAGAAAAAGAAAGATGGAGTCTGAAGTTATCCAAGGTCTTAGGGAAACATCTTATGAAGTCTTTTTTTTTAAAATGAGCAGGGATGACCAAGACAATTATGACATGTTAAAGCAGGCTCTTTTGTTAAGATACGAGAAGAATGGTGAATTTTATAGAAAGAAGTTTAGAAATGCCAAGCTTTTGTCTGGGGAGACATACCACCAATTCTCTGCCAGATTGGAAACCTTTTTGGAGAAATGGACTGCTCTGGGGAAGACCCAAGGTCTGAAAGAGATGACCATGATAGAGCAAGTAAGAGAGTCCATGGCTCCAGACCTGAGAAAGTTTCTCATGGAACAAGGTGCAGAGAGGTTGGGTGAGGTACTTAATGTCGCTGAGAGGTATCAGGCGGCCCTGACAGAAGTAGCGGGCGCAAGAAAGAAACATATAGACAATAATAGAACCCCTCGAGACCAAGATGAGCATTATAATACTAGAGATCAGGGAAACCGAGGTAAGCCCAACTTTGATAGGTCAAGATTCGACCATAGAGATAGAAACCCACAGTTCAATGACCGGCCATTCAATGACAGGAGACCTGATAAGGACTGCTATTGTGGCTGGATGAAGTGCCACCACATTGATAACGCTGGTACTTGCTTCACCGTAACTGTGTGTATATCAGAGCACGTTGTGAAGGTGTATTTGTGTAACTGGTCAACTCTAATAACCGGGCACAGTGTCAGGTATACAGATCACCTTGTCCTGGAACACAATGAGGCCCCGACAAGCATGCATTGTTGATAATGAGTGTTACAATAAATGTCAATACACGAATGTGTAGACTGTTCTGTGGAGTTGACTGAAGTTTCAAACACTCATTCATGCGTATCTAGAAGTTACTGATGCAGACTACTGTGGACGTTTCAATAGTTTAATTTGACGCACACACTTGGACAGAACGGGTACAGTTACAGGCACACAGGTCGACATCAATAGCATATTGTTGACCCACGGTGTACAATAATAAATTGGCATTCATGTTGAAGAAAATCACAATGGAACGTCAGCATACAAGCATTCAGAGTTCCATATCTTATATAAATATTCATCAGGCCTTACTGACTGATCATGTCAGTTAATATACAATGTTCCCACCTGATTCCTAGACCGAACCTCTTTAGCATAAACGTAACTTGCACTCTAGCGAAGATTCCGTTAAATACAGTTCAGCCAATATTTCCTGAGAAAACGTTAAACTACCAATAGTAGGTTTTCCTTTCATAATTATGATCTCTTTATCATCACCTGATAATAAGGGCGTCCCTGTTCTCTGGTAAATGATCAACAATAAATAGCATTCCAAAATGGCTTCTAGTCTTGTGAGCCTCGCTCACGATAATGATGCACAAAGAAGCTTCAATAAAGATGCAGTTCATGAACATAACTGTTTCTATAACATTCAGCATATTCTTTCCTCATAGTTGCTGCATATATACATAATCAGTGCTGCTAGATAACATGTCGTTCCGACATACTGACATGGTTCAATTCATGTAGCTGTCTACCCATATTAGGCCTAGGAATGGAAAAAGTTCGGTAAACAGTTCTTTACCTTGGCATAGGAAAAAACCACTAGCAAACACAGAAACGCTCTTCTCCTCGCGTTATGGAATGAACACTAGGGAACTCATGGATTTAACCATCCCAGAAGAAATTATCTTCGTTCCCATAATCAAAAAGAGATCACAAACTTTGGGCAGGTCTAAGACATGACCTCCCGCCATAGGCTTCTACATCACCGAAGAACTCCCTAACGTATCTTCATGCGCCGAAAAGCACCTGACCCCAAAATATAGTACAAGGAAAATAGTCCGACATAGACATACAAAGATAACCCGATATAAGACCGAATCGTCTCCAACAGACACTGAGTAAACATAGACTCGGACCATAAACATCCCTGCATAAACCTAAGCAAGAATAATCTGTTTTCTGTCCGAACAAAGAATAGATCAACGGAGTCTAGATCCATCCGCCAAATCGATATTCAAGAGAGATCACCCACACAACAAAAGTATCAATTAATCATGGGTGATATAACTTTGACCATGAGAGCATTTCAAAATAAATACTGTTCATATCAAATAGTCATACAATACATTTGTATGCCTACCTACCTACAGTAATCCGTGCGTCGCATAATTCCATACAAAAGAATATGTGCGCAACAGATTACCACACCCCCCGGGAAAAAAAATGGAACATTTAAAAAAAAAAAAATGCATCTAAGAGCAACATACAATTGGCTCACAACGCACGAATAACAATGCGCAGATGATAAGCATTCCAAACAAATATAACGCCTAATGTGAGGCTAAGTCGTCATATGAAACGACAAGTGAGAATATATCTCAAGATCTCAGAGAAAGTATTTCTCTAAGTATAAATATTTCCAGAGAGGTGTCACCAACGCCTACTACACTACTGACAATGCCACAATTTATACAATAGTTTATCCAATAATTTCATATTAGATATCTTAAGTTCATGATTACCAAAGAAGAAAACATTAAAAAGACTCGGCGGTGAATATACATCAATGAACCGCTAAGTAGTGATACAATCAATATATCATACATTACATATGTGTACATATTTTAATATAGAGAGAAAAAAAACTGTAGTAGAGTTAAACCTGTTAGAAATCTAAGGATCTAACAGCTAGGTGGAATCATGTGGGCATCTAGACAAAATGTCTGCCATCACATTTTCTGAACCACGGATAGCTCGCACCGAATAATGAAAAGGCTGAAGAGCAATCGCGTATCGCGTTGATCTTGCGCTCTTCAGATTTTTACTTTGAATAGCTGTAAGAGCTTTCTGGTCAGTTTCTACAATGAAATGCGCGCCAAGAAGAAATCTTTGAAATTTAAGAATTGACCAAACCATAGCCAATAATTCACGGTCTAGGACCGAGTAATTCTTCTTTGCGGCATTTAGTTTTCGAGAAATATACATCACAGGATGCAGAGTTCCAGAGTACTCTTGCATTAGTGCCGCTCCAATCCCTGTGGATGAAGCGTCACTACGGAGAACAAATGTCTTATCTTTAGTAGGTAACACTAAAATAGGTGCAGTAGAAAACATAGTTTTGATCTTATCCAAAGAGGATTGACATTCTTGAGTCCAATGGACTATATTAGGAGACCCTTTCTTTAACAAGGAAGAAAGAGGTGCCATGATCGAAGAAAGATTCGGAATGAATCTTCCATAAAATTGTATGAGACCTAAGAGACTTCGCATTTGATTTTTAGTCTTAGGAATAGAAATGTTAAGTATTTTACTTGTATTATGGTCCTCTGTCTTTAGGAAACCATGACCGACACGGTGACCTAAGAAAGCAATTTCGCTAAAACCAATACAGGCTTTAGAGGGTTTCGCTGTCAGGTTATACTCGCGTAGAGTAGATAGTAATTCAACTAACCCCGAATAGTGATCTTCCCAAGTATCGCTGAAAAGACAGATGTCGTCAATTACGCGATGACATCTGACCGATAAGATAGAATTCGACGCATCATGCGTACGAATGTAGCTGGTGCGTTCATAAGGCCGAAAGGCATGAAATTCCATTGAAAAAGGCCTCTAGGCGTAGAAAAAGCAGTAAAAGGTTTGGCGCGTTCAGATAGAGGAACTTGCCAATATCCTTTGGACAAATCTAGTTTAGTGAAAAAATGAGATTTAGAAAGCCTAGTAAGTAGCTCTTCTAGTAAAGGCATAGGTTCAGCATCAAACTTCGTGACTTGATTCAATTTGCGATAGTCAACGCAAAGACGTATGTTATTGTCTTTTTTCGAGCAATAACCATCGGCGAAGAATACGCAGAAGTGGATGGTTCAATTATTTTTAAATCTATCATCTCATCCAACTTCTTCTCAACCTGTGCTTGAAAATGTATAGGAATAGGATAAGGTCTGACTCTAATAGGATTATGGTCAGTTAGAATAATGTCATGTTCAATGACATGAGTTTGTCCAGGAATGTCAGTAAGGACATCCTGAAATGTTTGTAACATAGCCGAAACTTGTCGCTGTTCTCCTACAGATAAATCGGGATAAACAGTAACATTTTTCCAGGATTCACTAGAATGAAGTGGAATCATCGGAAGCGGAAGATTAACATCCGAAAAACTTGTTTCCTCATCCTGTATTACGGACAGTGATGAGTAATGACCATGTTGGACTGGTGAATCGTCCGTTGCCTGTAAAATAGGCTGTAAATAATCCGGACGTTCATGGAATTCGGTAAGCATATTGATGTGGAAGGTTTTATGCTTTACATCAATATCGACAATATAGTCAACATCGGAAATTTTCGAGATTATATCGTACGGACCTTTCCAAGAAATAAGAAGTCAGTTTTCCCTACAAGGTAGCAAAACAAATGCTTTGTCACCAGGACAAAGTTGTCGTAAGATTCTTTTCTTATTGGCAAATTGTCTTGCCTTCTGTTTAGCAAATTCAGAAGAAGAAGTTGCCAATTTGCATGCTTCGATAATCTTTTGCCTCAGCGCGATGACATATTCGTAAGAAGATTTTGTGTCGTCGGTAATATTATCAGCGGTTGTGAGATCATGAAGCAATGACATAGGGCCACGCGGTCGCGCGCCAAAGACAAGTTCAAAGGGAGAAAATCCTGTATGTTCATTGGGGACCTCTCTGTAAGCGAAGAGGGCCGCGGGTAAAACCCTGTCCCAATCTTGAGGATGATCCTCAGTTATCTTCCCTAATAAGTTCTTAAGTGTTCTATTTAGCCGTTCGACCATCCCATTGGACATAGGATGATAGATACTACTCAAAGATCTCTCTATCTGTAGAGTAGACATTACTTGAGACATGGTATCCGATATTAGTTGGGTGCCATGATCTGATAATATTTCTCCGGGGAATCCCAGACGAGAAAATATAAGCCAAAGAGCATCTGCAATGTCAGCAGTAGTAATGCTCTTCAGAGGGATAGCCTCTGGCCAACGTGTGCACATGTCCACACACGTTAAGATAAACTGATGTCCTCTAGCAGATTTGATCTTAAATGGACCAATGATGTCTATCGCCATTTTCTGAAATGGTCGAATAGGGATGTCTGCAGCCTGAATAGGTGCAGCATGGCGTGGACCTTTGGATTTGACTTCTTGACATACTATACAAGATCGACAATAAATCCGTATGTTTTTGTTCACAAAAGGCCAAAAGAAAGCCGCAAGAACTCTTGACTTTGTACGGGAAAAACCCATATGTCCAGCACACTGAGAGTCGTGTGCGTGTTGCAAAATTTTAACTCTCAAATTCTTGGGAACAAGAATCTGAGAATGACTTGACTTAGCGGAGTCTTGCACCATACGTACAAGTACGCCATTCTTCATTGTAATCCAAGATTTACGCCTTGTATCTTTATTCGGATCACCTTTTGTTGCAAGAGTGAAGAATTTCTTTAGAGTCGGATCATCTTCTTGCTGTTTTATAAACGAGTCACGAGAAATTACCAAGGGATCATTTTGGTTATGCACTTCATTATCTTCAGTAGGTGAAGATTGAGGCACATTAAGAGCTTGAGCTCTAGTGACTACAGCATTAGCGGTTTGCATATTCTGTTTTTCCCAAACGGAAATTTGTTGCGGAGTGCATTCTTTGACTCCGTGAATACGACCGATGATAAGATCAGCGATCGGATTCGGCAGAAGACATGCGTGTACATCTCCTGTAAAGAAAGGAGTAGCAATCCTAATGATAGCGGTAGAGTATTTCTCTAAGGTGCCGCCAAATGTTACACATTTGACTACTTTTCCAGTGGCACGATAAGGATCTACGAGTGACTGCCTCACTCCAATGGTGGTGCACCCCGAATCGAAAAGAACTGCGACTGGAGTACCATCAACTAAACCTCTATTCAAGACAAGAGAACCTCTTCCATCATGCGCGATTGACGCAGGAAGTGCGGGAAGAGGATGGCCACAACTTAAAGTGGACACCGTAGTTGGTTCAAATAATGTTTTGCATTGGGGGCACTGAGATGCTCTCCCAAAATCAAAAGCGGAACATGCCATATTATTAGCATCATTATTATCTTTGGTCTGTTTATAGGCTTCATGTGACTCTTGCTGTGCAGAGTTTGCCTGATAATGAGATTTATGTTTTTTATATTGGGATCTACCTCGATTATTATTGCCTCTGTAATCATTATTATTCCCTCTATTGTAACCCCTATTTGGGTTTGAGTCATAATTCTCATGGTTACCATTATCATATTCCTTATAATGAGTATCTCTATAATTATGAGTATCTCTATAATTATGGTCTTGTTGTCTCCATGATGGATAACTTGGATAGTTCCTATAATGACTTCCTCTGCGGAAATGATTATAATTATGACCACCTCTGTATCGAGGGCTCTCAGCTTGTCTCCAGTTCTTCGAAGAAGAACCCTGAAATGATTGGTTTACTTGGTTTTGATAACTATTATGGTTACCTTTTTTCCAAACTTGTTTTGTGGTCCCTGAAATTTGTGTGAATAATTAGGGTTGTATGGTGTTGCTGATGCAACTGGCATACTCTCTTTAATCTTAGTGTTGCTAAGAGTTACGTCAGGGTGTGCAGTGACGTATTGGTCACAATATTCTTGCATTTCTTTTAGTGTCTTGGGTTTACGCTCATGTAGGAATTCCAAGAAGGGTTTATTAACACTTGACATAATCTTGTCCCTGAGCAACAAGTCCATAAGGGCTTCATATGTCTTTTCTGTTTTGGACAACTCAATCCAACGATTAAATGTAAGACGTGTCCTTGCAATGAGTTCTGAGAATTCTACCCCTGATTCAGGTACCATTCTCTTAAACAACATACGGTAACCTTCCTCAGTTAACTGGTATTTTTTCAATAAAGCTGCTCTAATAACTTCATAATTATCCTTGTCAGTCTCTTCAACCAAACTTAAACTAGTCAGAGAATCACCTTTCAAATTTTCTGATAATTGGTTAGCATATTGTGATTTATCCACATTATGAGCTCAACAAGAGCGTTCAAAACGATCCAGCCAGAATGTAATATCGTCACTGGAAGGATTGAACGCTGGTACCTTGACCTTATAAGTAAAGGGTTTACCACTATTACCATTTGACTGATTAACATTACTCATATTTGTCACTTTCAATTTTTCTAACTCAAATGCTAAAAGTTCTTTTTGATGTTCATGTTCTCTCATTGCTTTTCTCTCCTCAGCTTCTAATCTTCTTTGCTCAGCCTCAGCTTCTCTGTCTAATCTTTTTTGTTCAGCCTCAGATTCTCTTTGTAATCTTTTTTCTTCAGCTTCTAATTTTTTTTTCTATTTGAAGCTTTCTCTCCTCAGCAGCAGCTTTTTTCTCCTCAGCAGCTGCTGTTCTCTCCTCAGCTTGCATCTGCAATCTTAAATTCTCAGCATCTATCTTCTTTTGTTCAACTTCTGCTTTCCATTTATTTTCCTCTTTTTGCCTCTTTTCTTCTGATTTTAATACCATGGCAAATTGAGCAGTTGCAAACTCCTCTAATTCCTTACCAGACTTATCAAGGGATTTCTCTTGTGCAATAAAGTATTCCAATGTAGACATGATGTTTAATAATGATAGCAATCAGTTGACACAAAAATGTTATCCATTTCCAAGTAAACAGGAACAAGTTCTCAATGAACTTGATTAATTAGCTCACTATCCCAATCTCTGTGGGAAACAAGCCTTACAAAGGTCTTGTATATTTCCTTGTACAACAATAATAATAATAAAGTACTGGTCTATAATATAACATACGTGTACTCAACTATCTCATATCATATGTCAACCAAAGACATTAACAAAGGACAAGCATAAAAGACAATATGAAAACAATTGCAGAAATCAACTAAGTCAAATAGAGAAATCAATGAAAATAATCACAGAATCTGTGACGACAACTGCAATGGAATCAACAAGACAAATAACGCCACAGTGTATAGACATAAATGGTGTATAGAAATAAATTGACAGAAAAGGGGAGATCTACAAATACAAACAGATCAAACAAAACTAAGGAACACAAAATTATTAACAAAAACAACGAAGAAAAACGCGTCTTAACAACTAACAGAAATAGCAACAGGTTGTCGCTAGCAAATTTTCAATTAAGAAAATTCGCACCTACAGAACGCTAATATAAGACCAATATTACTCGGTATACCTTATACTAGTCTCCTCCCAACCAGGCCCGCAGACATATAGACAACTATTACATATAAACAGATAACATGTAAACATAAATACATATAGCATACAATATATATATATATATATATATATATATATATATATATATATATATATATATATATATATATATATATATATATAAAATATATATATATATATATATATATCATGAATAGAATGTGTTGTGGATAGAGTGTTGTAGAGAAGGCTCACTTTTTAATCAAAATAACTTACCACTTTATTAAATAATAGATTTATTTACTAAACTATTACACTGTTCAATTTTTTTTGAGCTCACTAGAAGATCCACTGATGAAATATATCCACTTCTCAATAGTACTGCATTTCCTGCTAACCCGGTCAACTATTCACTTGATCCACGTGTTCTGTTTTATTATACCTGTACGGAGAAAAATGTCAACAAGCGGTGACCTAGATACAGTAATCGCTTCATAGGTCACGTGAGGAACTGTCAATCAAGTGTAGACTAACACTGCTGGTGTGTCGTATCAGGCGTCAGGGAAACGAACTGGTATCAGTAGCTGTAACTTCTGGCAATGTCCACTGTGCAGGTTAAGCCCAGAAATCTGGCCTACCACATTGATAAAGACTGCTATTGTGGCTGGATGAAGTGCCACCACATTGATAACGCTGGTACTTGCTTCACCGTAACTGTGTGCATATCAGAGCACGTTGTGAAGGTGTATTGGTGTAACTGGTCAACTCTAATAACCGGGCACAGTGTCAGGTATACAGGTCACCTTGTCCTGGAACACAATGAGGCCCCGACAAGCATGCATTGTTGATAATGAGTGTTACAATAAATGTCAATACGCGAATGTGTAGACTGTTCTGTGGAGTTGACTGAAGTTTCAAACACTCATTCATGCGTATCTAGAAGTTACTGATGCAGACTACTGTGGACGTTTCAATAGTTTAATTTGACGCACACACTTGGACAGAACGGGTACAGTTACAGGCACACAGGTCGACATCAATAGCATATTGTTGACCCACGGTGTACAATAATAAATTGGCATTCATGTTGAAGAAAATCACAATGGAACGTCAGCATACAAGCATTCAGAGTTCCATATCTTATATAAATATTCATCAGGCCTTACTGACTGATCATGTCAGTTAATATACAATGTTCCCACCTGATTCCTAGACCGAACCTCTTTAGCATAAACGTAACTTGCACTCTAGCGAAGATTCCGTTAAATACAGTTCAGCCAATATTTCCTGAGAAAACGTTAAACTACCAATAGTAGGTTTTCCTTTCATAAGTATGATCTCTTTATCATCACCTGATAATAAGGGCGTCCCTGTTCTCTGGTAAAGGATCAACAATAAATAGCATTCCAAAATGGCTTCTAGTCTTGTGAGCCTCGCTCACGATAATGATGCACAAAGAAGCTTCAATAAAGATGCAGTTCATGAACATAACTGTTTCTATAACATTCAGCATATTCTTTCCTCATAGTTGCTGCATATATACATAATCAGTGCTGCTAGATAACATGTCGTTCCGACATACTGACACGGTTCAATTCATGTAGCTGTCTACCCATATTAAGCCTAGGAATGGAAAAAGTTCGGTAAACAGTTCTTTACCTTGGCATAGGAAAAAACCACTAGCAAACACAGAAACGCTCTTCTCCTCGCGTTATGGAATGAACACTAGGGAACTCATGGATTTAACCATCCCAGAAGAAATTATCTTCGTTCCCATAATCAAAAAGAGATCACAAACTTTGGGCAGGTCTAAGACATGACCTCCCGCCATAGGCTTCTACATCACCGAAGAACTCCCTAACGTATCTTCATGCGCCGAAAAGCACCTGACCCCAAAATATAGTACAAGGAAAATAGTCCGACATAGACATACAAAGATAACCCGATATAAGACCGAATCGTCTCCAACAGACACTGAGTAAACATAGACTCGGACCATAAACATCCCTGCATAAACCTAAGCAAGAATATTCTGGTTTCTGTCTGAACAAAGAGGAGATCAACGGAGTCTAGATCCATCCGCCAAATCGATATTCAAGAGAGATCACCCACACAACAAAAGTATCAATTAATCATGGGTGATATAACTTTGACCATGAGAGCATTTCAAAATAAATACTGTTCATATCAAATAGTCATACAATACATTTGTATGCCTACCTACCTACAGTAATCCGTGCGTCGCATAATTCCATACAAAAGAATATGTGCGCAACAAGACCCTTCAGACAGGAAGGAAACTATTGTAAAATATGTAGGATGAATAATCATAATACAATTGACTGTGGTTGGAAAGTTCCTCCATATCGCGCGGCATGCATGATAACAGTGGATAAGGGAAGAAAGAAGGACTTGCCTGCAGAACAGCATGAACCTCATCATCCCCCCATCTATGAAGAAGTGACATGTAATGGTGCCAGAGTCAGGTGCCTTTATGATTCCGGTTTGGAATATGACTCTGTTGTGAGTGCAACCCTGGTGCACCCTGACCAGTATACCACAGAGAAAGTGGAGATACAAGGGGCCCTAAAGGGAATAGCCACCATAACACTTCCCGTAGCCAACATAAATGTCAAGACTAGGTACGTAGAAGGAGTGATTAGAGCAGCCATGTGTGACGACCCTAACTACCCGCTGGTGTTAGGAAAAAATATGTGTTTCTAGGAAGCCCTGTAAAACCTGTGGTAATGGCCACGCTTCAGGTCAGGTCGATCCCTAACAAGGAGGAAACACCACCACTACCCATTCATCCTAAGCAGATGAGAACGGCCCAGGCAAAGGACAAATCATTAAAACCTTGCTTTGGCAAATTGCCAAACAGCCATGCACACCCTAAGAAAGGACAATTTTATTTGAAGGAGGGACTGCTCTACAGGAAAGCTAGACCAGGACCCAATGGATATGGACAGTTAGTTCTGCCCTGGAGTTATAGGGAACAAGTGATGGCACAAGCACATGTTGTACCAGACGGGGGACGTCAGAGGAGTGGAACCACCCGTCAAAGGACATCTGTGACATATTTCTGGCCAGGCGTAGCTGAAGACATTGAAAAATTTGTTGAGGCCTGTGACCAGTGCTGCAAGGTAAATTCCACATGTTGGAAAACTAATAAACAGATGCCAGCCAGGCATTCTGAAAAACATGGGCCTAAAAATCAAAAGGAAAACAAACATAATAAGGTAGACACAGAGGATAGGTATGCACCTTCCCACAAACAGTCTTCTCCAAAAATATTTAGATTGGCAACTCTGCGTATGGCACCCAGAGAAAACAGAAACAAAGACCAGTGATCCCAGGCTCACTTTGAAGCCGCATTTCGGGAACTGGCGAAAATTAGCATTGAAGATAATCCGCCAAATTTGAAACCGAAACAAAAGGTTAACGTAAGAAAAGTGGGGAGTGGACGATTGAGGAATTGGGAGAGTGATCCAATTTCTTCACAATATGGCTATTAACTTAGCATCATGAGGGCACCGGTGACAAGGGTAGTCACCCGGCCCCACCGTCCAATCGGAAGTATTGAACGGACGTTGGATGGAGATCACCCACATATTATAGCAATGCTAAAGGGCGAATTGATTTCTGAGGCATAAATTCATTTCCCCACATTATTTATTATTTCACCAAATTGTCGTTAGGCAGAGAATGCAGTTGGTGAATATGGCCTCCACTTGAGTGGCAATTTATAGAATCATATATCAATATTATTAAAGGGTGTTTCCAAATTCAAGTCAAGCCAGAGCGCAGACCACTAGATAGCTGTGTGCACATCGGAGAGGAGCACATTGAATTCGAATGTTGTTTTTAGATGGAAATTACTCAGAGGGTTTATCCAGGCTGATAAGAGAATAATTGGATCCCCTACACAACTCTGCCATCACCATATTTATAGATTTCTCCCTCATAACTATTGCAAACTTGAGGGAGGTCTAGAACCTCTGGACATGTCAATGAACAGACTCAGAGAAGAGAAATGGTGAACATTGATTGATAATTCAGCATTAGACAGACAGTAACACCTGCAGCTGAAAAAGATTCTTGAATTGCAGAGGTCTGGGGCAACTTTCGTTAGTAGTGCCTACTTTGAATGACCCCACTGCAGAAATCTATGAAAATAAAGGCCGAGTAAAGCGTAATTGAGTTATTTGATCTATGTGTATCTCGGATCATGAACTTGCATCAGGAAGCATGTTCTTAAGTGGGGAGATATGTGGTAAGATCCGCGATTACCCCCATCTCAAATAAATAAAATGTTATTGTTTATAAAGTCAAAATAAAGTAGAGATAAAATAGAGATAAAATAGAGGAGTTGCGATCAGCTTCTTCACCCGCGCCCGCAATCGTGTCGGTTTTGACAGGCCTTAACGTAGAGTGAATGGTACTAGCTTTTCTAAGTCGTCCTTGAGAATTAAATATAACATTTTTACAAGGTCAAGGCGTATTTGTTCAAAGACCAAGTGAGAGAAGAAAGAAACGGAGGGGGAAGGAGAGACAGAAGGAATGCTACCAGTGTCACGCGTTGGGTTTCGAATCGCAAATTGTAACGAACACACGTAGTATTGCCTTGGCAGATGTGAAAAAAAACGACGCAAAACCACATACATGCCTCGTTGTATAGTCACGCAGTTGAAAATGTATAACCACTTAGATAAGCGAGACGGTAGTGTATAAACACACACACAGCTCTCATTTCCTGTTAGTAGTGTATTTTCTGACGAAACACAGACAAGTTGTTTTATTTTGAATAAAAACGATAGAGAAGGGGGGAAAGATGGCGAACTTATGGAAAAGTATAAAATTGTCAGCTAACAGTGGAAAATATGAAAATCCAAACGACAATGAATAGGGCCATACAAATCATATAGATTGATAGATAACGGTCTTCTGGTCAATAATATATTTCAATCTACAAAAACGCCCCATTATTAACGAAGATATCATCAAAATAAAATATATGTTCGGACAGTGTGACAGCCTTGCTCATTTTTTTCATAACATATTTTGGGAAGCGTTTTTGAAAAGAGGCAGAAGAGGGTAGTCAAATCTGATTGGTTAGTATAGGAGTACGGGAAGGAGGTTATTGGTTGGCCCAAAACTAAATATATTTTTGCAGACTAACACATAGTTGTTTGGAATTTTGTTTTTTTTAATTTCGATTCAAAATTGTTAGTCGCATGAGCTCATTGGCCAGTCCATTCGATATTAATGAAAACTTTAAAGGCTGGACGCCATTTCTAGAAAATCATTCCCTTCATACGGACGATGAGAGCAGAAGTGTCGCTTTTTAAAAAATAATAATAAATAAAGTGACAGTCTGGACAGCGGCTGAACTGTATGAGCCATCATTATATGTTGTCAGTCATCGTACCTGTGTATTTCATTGATTTTGTGGGTTTCTACTGACACTAACATTGTGTCAGACACCTGGTGGACTGATCTTTGTGAGAGAAGCTGTTGTTTTGCTAGTACACGCTCTCTACCACAACCACCACCGTCAGTGTGAAAGATTGGCCTTATATTTTTTGAGATTTTGCTGGTACACGCTCTCTACCACAACCACCCCAGGCAGTGGGATAAGGATCATCTTGTTGAGAGTCTCCAGTTGGTTCATCTACAGATTGAAAGTTAAGTGCCTGTCTTGGCACTAGATTGTTCATCCACTGAAATGAACTGACTTATATTTTACTAACTATATAAACATATTGACATTTCCACATAAAATATAATAAAGAAAGAAAGAAAATATTGAAAAGAAAATAAAAGAGAGGGTATGATGAAACGACCCCAACCCTCCATTTAATACCAGTGTTACCTTTACTTAGTGGGATACCATTACCTACTTAGATTTCAATTTTGTTATAAAATATATATATGGACAGAAGATCCATTGTGTTATTTGATTGATGTAAATAAATACTTGATTTCAAATTTGATTGACAGTCCTGATCCAGAAAAAATAGGGTCAGGACAATAAATTGTAATATACCTTATTACCTAAATTTCAACAAAAGACTTACTTAGATTAATATTATTGATTGGTAGTCTGTTTGTGGTTGTTGTATTGACCCAGTCCTATTTATGTGATAGAATTAAAGTGTATTTGTATTGGTTTGACTTACACTGCATTACACCTTCATTACCCTAGACAACTAGACGTAGTCACATAACTAATAAGTAAAAATATAGAGCCAAGTGAGATCCTAGGGTGGTAGCAGCTAGGTTCCCTGAAAATACTTAACCATCAACTATTAGACTCAGGGACCTACACAGCTGGACCTCACCTGGTATACAAATAATATTAATAAATAACATCCATAACACCAAACCCACCACAATTACAAGGCAGTCCTTGTTCTGGAATCCACAGGGAAAGGGAGGCAGAGGTAGACCAAAAAACACATGGAGAAGAGAACTGGAAACAGAGGTGAAAATGATGAGGAAAACATGGAAAGAACTTGAGCGGATGGCACAGGACAGGAAGACTTGGCATGTGTTTGTTGAAGGCCTATGCTCCTTGGGGAGCAAAAGGGTATTGATTGAATCTCAGGTGTGATAGACGCCAACTCGTTTGACTCTAAGTTTATATATTCATTAACAAGTTGTTGCACAAAAGTAAGAAACACTCACTTCTTGAGTTTCAGTAATTTCTTATATGCTCTTTCATATATATATATATATATATATATGAAAGGGGGGGGGGGGGGAATGAGCTGTTTTGTTCGGATTCCTAATGCCGTAGCGCCGCCCCTGACCAAGGTTACGCTGTTAACACACAGTCAAGCAAGTAAATGTGTCAAGTAAAATTATATATGATTTTGAAGAACAGATAACTGATATTCTTGTCCTACGTCTGTCACGCTAAGTAGTTCTCATAAGGAAGGGAAACCACGAGGCCTGCAAACAGTAAATTAATATGAAACAAATATAAAGGTATGTTATAAGGCACTCGTAGGAAATAAAGAAGTAGAACACTAGACAACAGAAAAACAACAGACATGATCATGTCTGTTGTTTTTCTGTTGTCTAGTGTTCTACTTCTTTATTTCCTACGAGTGCCTTATAACATACCTTTATATTTGTTTCATATTAAGTAGTTCTCAACGTGCCATATTTCTAGGGGGCCACAGTAAGATGATAAAGTTCCTTTTCACCAGCTAACAGCGACTATGAGCGGGGGGAGGGGGGGGGGGGGGGGGGGGGGGGGGGGGGGGGGGGGGGGGGGGGGGTGGGGGGGGGGGGTGGGGGGGGGGGGGGGGGGGCGGTGGGGGGGCGGGGGGGGGGGTGAGGGGGGGGGGGGGAGGGGGCGGCCACAGAAGTATATGAGGCTCAGAAGGGGCCTATGAGCAAAAAATAAAATAAAATTGAGAGCCCGTGGTCAAGATAACTTTCTGACGCTTTGATTAAAAAAGAAAACGTTTCCTCTGTGTGCGTTTATGTACGCGTGCGCGCTCCTGCGTTTTAAGTCAGATAAATGTGGAACAAGAGACAAAAGCTTAACCAGCTGTTTGATGACAAAATTCATTGTGAAACTCATAAGCACCTCGTCTTGATCAGAAAACCTGACAAGATCCTGATACTTCCTGGCACCAGCGCGAGAAGAGAACATAAAATGACTGTTCTTAGAAACTGTTAGCGCACATAAACACGATTATCCAGCCCAAGGCTCAACATAATAGTCGCAGACTGTCATAATGTTCCAAGTCAAAGCCATTCGGTTCAGTGTCCGGACTTCCCTTGGAGTTTTTGTGACTATCCGAATAGTCGGTTAATGCAAAGACATTTCAAGCGTTGTAAAGGATCATATGGAACAAAGGCGTTCAGAATGTCAGTTACCGCCTTATCACGGTAACAATTAGCCACGGCCACTTCTTTGTATCTTCTCCTATTCGCACTAAAGATCGTTGTCTATGACCTCTGAACAAATCTTCTAGTCACTTCCATACTTTATGAACATTTTCCTTAACATTCCCGAGTACTCAAAAAAAAAAAAAAAAATTATTTTACAGGCTAGCAAGAAAATCTTTCTTTTTGTTTGTCTCGTCTTTGCGCATATAACAATGCCATAACTTTTTTTTAAAACTGTTGTGAGAAATTCAATTACACGTTGTGCAATTATGAAGATCCATCGTTGTCATTTATATATTTTCTGTATTGTGACGTTAAATATTCTACCGTATTTACTCTATTGTCCGTTCGGAAATTCGTGCCCACACATTGAACGTTGTAACTTTGCAACCCCTTGACGGATGTTATTGAAATTTGCTACGTGCCCTACTAATATCAATGCAATTATTAATATATTTTTTGCCTTTACAAAACTCATGTCATGTTCGAATTTTCTTCTTTAAGTTATATAAAAAACTCTTACCGTTGTCTGGGTTAATTTTTATTAGTTCTACAGGAAAGTTACAAGATCCGTTCAAAAAATGCGCACTTAATTTTTGTTGCAGCACAGCACAACCGATGAAATGTGCTATTCAATTTTTATTTTTGTTTGAATTAGTGTAGGGACTAGATGTTCGCACCAGTGCGCACCTATTACACACAGTCGCGAGTAATTATTTCAACGGCGTATGCTAACTGCAATGAGTTGGCTGCAACGAAACAAAACGACACCAGCGTATAATATATTAATAAACTAAACTGCATAATTATGAAAAGCGCAATGAATCTGAAATGCAAATTTATCACTTTGCAGAAGGTAACTGTTATATTGTACAGGCAT
Organism: Oreohelix idahoensis; assembly: GCA_024509875.1. Lineage (NCBI taxonomy): Eukaryota > Metazoa > Mollusca > Gastropoda > Stylommatophora > Oreohelicidae > Oreohelix > Oreohelix idahoensis. Next base: position 68,285 of record JAMPIV010013706.1, on the reverse strand, counting down.
TTTCGCAGAGAGGCTAAGATGGGTTGTTTATACCACGACATCCAAGAACCAGGTAGGAAAACACGAAAGGCCCTGGGTGTGGATAGAAGATCTTTTCGACGTTGGATACAACAGGACGGTGATTGTACAGAGGCTGAGGTTAAGCAAGGAAGGAAGAAAAAAATTGATGATTTTGACAAGGATGTCATTAGACGTTTGATTTTGAAGATGTTTAATGCCAATCAACTTGTTACTGTCCGCATGCTAAAAAGTCGGCTGCAAGCAGAATGCGGTATTAACGTCTCAAAAACAACTCTTTGGCAACTTGTCAGAAGTGTCGGCTTCACTTTTAGAAAAACGTCTGGCGGAAGGAATTTTTTACTTGAAAAACCACATCTGGTTGCAGCTCGAAGCAAATACCTTAGGCAGATTCGTGAGAGAAGGCAAGACGGCTATGATATAGTGTATTTGGACGAATCTTGGGTTAATGCTCATCATACGAACGAGAAAGAATGGCAATCTGTTGACGGAGACCATAGAAGGAAAATTCCCAGCAGCAAAGGTCAACGCATTATATTAGCACATGCTGGCAGCAGACAGAATGGGCTTGTCTGTGATGCAGAGCTTATTTTTCTATCAAAGTCTGTAGATGGTAGGGACTACCACAGTGAAATGAATGGGCAAATTTTTCGAGATTGGATAGAGAATACATTCCTCCCGACTCTAGATAGGCCGTCTTGCCTGGTGATGGATAATGCGTCCTATCATAATGTTCTAGCGCAGGAGGATAAAGCTCCCACTTCGGCAAGCGCGAAAGACGAAATCAGGAGGTGGCTTGTGAATGAAAATATCTTCGCTGACAACAGCTATTTAAAACCAGAGTTGTTGCAGCTTGTGAGACAGAGGAATAAGACAAAAGTGTATCTGATTGATAAAATCATCCAAGAGCAGGGTCATGTTTCTCTTCGACTCCCACCTTACCATTCTCACCTTAACCCAATAGAGCTGGTTTGGGCTAGAGTTAATGGGCAAGTGGCCGCCCAGAACACCACTTTTAAAATGTGCGATGTTAAAGACATGACTCGTGAGGCCCTTTCATGAATAGACACAGAGTACTGGGCTAAATGTGAAGAAAACGTGCTACAGGAAGAAGAAGATTACTGGCAGCGAGATGGCTTGCAGTTTATCCAACCAATAACTGTTGTGAACTTATTGGAGTCGTCCGATTTGGAATGAGGCACGTCGATCGCATTCCTTCGTTTGTGATAAACTAATTTCATATGCCAATCTATAATAACACATAAACAGTTACGATTCGTCATAGCTTCCTGATGATTTACTGCTATCATGGTTCATTATCAGAACATCATTCCTCGTATCAAAATCACGTGAACAACCAATCACACATTTAGGACACGCCTTTGAACCGTCTTGTCGCACAAATGTTATGATTTACTGTAAGAATTAATGTTACGGGCAGATTTAGGCAAATGTTCCAAGAAGATCAAAGAAAATCGCCGTTTTGCAAATTTCGCGACAGCTGAGGATGTAATGATCGCAAAATCTTAACTGCATGGAAAATCTAAGACTGCATGCAAAAATTCATGTCCATACAACAAACAGTTTTGGAGAAAATGGACGCTTTCTGTGGGCACGAATTTCCGAACGGACTATAGTAACGGTTTCACTCTCGTCGTCACAATTATCTTTACCAATATACCAGAATTAGGACAAAGCTTGATTTAGTTGACATCTATAAAACTGAACATACAAAAATAATTAACTTGAGGCTCCTCGCAATTATTACAAAATGTTAATGTCAAGAACTATATTACGCGTATTAAAATGGCGACGTGTACAGAAAAAAAAAACATACACACACATAATTCCGTGATGGACAACTAGGAATGAAAAGATTTATGCAAGAGAAACGATCAAAATTACACACCCACAATTTTTGGGAATCAAAAGAGACATAACGCTTTGTTTAAAAATCAGAAAAGTGGGATAGGCTACAGTCATGCGTGAATGAGGATGGCAGAACCGTAAGTGGGAAGATAACAGGATAACATCGCTGTATGAGGGAAGATAACAGCATAACATCGCTGTATGAGGGAAGATAACAGGATAACATCGCTGTGTGAGGGAAGATAACAGGATAACATCGCTGTATGAGGGAAGATAACAGGATAACATCGCTGTATGAGGGAAGATAACAGGATAACATCGCTGTATGAGGGAAGATAACAGGATAACATCGCTGTATGAGGGAAGATAACAGGATAACATCGCTGTATGAGGGAAGATAACAGGATAACATCGCTGTATGAGGAAAGATAACAGGATAACATCGCTTGTGAGGGAAGATAACAGGATAACATCGCTGTATGAGGGAAGATAACAGGATAACATCGCTGTATGAGGGAAGATAACAGGATAACATCGCTGTATGAGGGAAGATAACAGGATAACATCGCTGTATGAGGGAAGATAACAGGATAACATCGCTGCATGAGGGAAGATAACAGGATAATATCGCTGTATGAGGGAAGATAGCAGGATAACATCGCTGTATGAGGGAAGATAGGATAATACCGCTGTATGAGGGAAGATAACAGGATAACATTGCTGTATGAGGGAAGATAACAGGATAACATCGCTGTATGAGGGAAGATAACAGGATAACATCGCTGTATGAGGGAAGATAACAGGATAACATCGCTGTATGAGGGAAGATAACAGGATAACATCGCTGTATGAGGGAAGATAACAGGATAATATCGCTGTATGAGGGAAGATAGCAGGATAACATTGCTGTATGAGGGAAGATAACAGGATTACATCGCTGTATGAGGGAAGATAACAGGATTACATCGCTGTATGAGGGAAGATAACAGGATAACATCGCTATATGAGGGAAGATAACAGGATAACATCGCTGTATGAGGGAAGATAACAGGATAACATCGCTATATGAGGGAAGATAAAAAAGCTGGCACAGCTGTAAGTGGGGAGTTAAAAGAATGACGCGGCTGTAAGTGGGACGATAAAAGAATGACACAGCTGTAATTGGAATGATAAAAGGATGACACAGCTGTAACTCAGAAGATAAAAGGATGACACAGCTGTAAGTTGGAAGATAAAAGGATGACACAGCTGTAAGTGGGAAGATAAAAGAATGACACAGCTGTAAGTGGGAAGTTAAAAGATCGACACAGCTGTAAGTAGGAAGTTAAAAGAATGACACAGCTGTAATTGGAAAGATAAAAGGATAATATAGCCATAAGTGGGAAGATACAAGTATGACACAGCTGTATGTAGAAAGATAAAAGAATGACGCAGCTGTAAATGGGAAGATAAAACAATAAACAGCTGTAAACGGGAAGATAAAAGGATGTTACAGTTGTAATTGGAAAGATAAAAGGCTGACATCGCTGTAAATAGGAGGATAAAAAGATGGCACTGCTATAAGTGGGAAGATAACAGGATGACACAACTGTCAGCGGCAGATATAAGAATGATATACCAAGAACTAAACGAATGAAACAACTGTGCATGATAAAGTACATGGATGACATAGCTTTACGCAATAAGCTAACTGGATGACACAACTTTAAGCGAGAAGTTGAAAGAGGGTAAACAAAAAATAGTGTAACGGTGCACCATTAACTCAAAAGACAGATGCTGGACATCGTCTACAACCAAACATTCAAAGACGTACACATTCAATCTAATCTTGCTTGTAAATGTTGTATGCATTATTCATTACATTAAATACGGTAATTTCGTTAGTCGGAAAAACTAGCTTTTTTATAAAGAAATAATTGGAACGCAGTTTACGGACTTTGAACCTTTCCGTTTTCTTGCGTAATTCGGTTGATTAATATTTTTAGGTGGTTGTTTATTGTTGCGAGATGTTCATTTTTAACTTCAATGTATGACAAAATTGGAAAGTCAAGCGAACTTTTATTTGAATTAATTCGTTAATGTCGCATGTCTTTTAAAGTTTCTTTCTCTTGTTTATTTTTATTTATGTTTTTTTTTCTGTCCACAGTTTCAGACATAACAAGAAATCTTTATACTAGTATTTGTTTTGTGTGTTTGAGCTGTAGCGTTAGCGTGCATTGACAGAGACAGGTAAACTACACAGTGCAGGGACATATAAATACACGGGGAGTTAGGGAGCAGGGCTGAAGGATAGACAGACAAGGAGATAGTCGCATACATTGTAGAAAATGCCGCATGCATTGTTGAAAACGCAGAAAGAGAAAAGAAAGAAAAAAAATAAAGAAAGGAAGGAAGATAGACACAAAGAGAAAAAGATGAATGAAAGACACAAAGACAGATACAAAGGAATAATTAAAGAAAGACAAGAAGGAAAGAAAGAAAGACAGACGGAAAGAAAGGAGGAATAAAAGAAAGACATAACGAAAAGGATACATATTCCAGTTCCTCTCCCTTTAGAATAAATGACAGACAGACAGACAGACAGACAGACAGACAAATAGATAGATAGATAGATAGATAGATAGATAGATAGATAGATAGATAGATAGATAGATAGATAGATAGATAGATAGATAGATAGATAGATAGATAGATAGATAGATAGATAGAAACAAGTCTGCGACAGACAGAGAACACAGAACAGTCCACCAGCATGAATACAAACATGGTTGTTATGTCGCCTACTTCAGTTAAGATTGAAATAAAGTTAAAGCAAGTAGACAACGAGAGAAAAAACAACAGCAAGCATTGATTGGTTGAGACATAAGATCAATGGCGGAACTGAATCCAGCACTTGCGTTGTTTTAATTAAGATCTGGTATTTGTGTAGAGCCAGGTGTTGCCTGTGTCAGACAGTGGTATGTATATATAGAAATGGTCGTATAACCTAGCTCAGACACAGGGTTGTTGTTGTTGTTGTTGTTATTGATCCAGCGGCGCTTGGGTTCTCGCCCTTCGGCCCAATGCCAGGTAGTGATATCTGCATGCTTTCGCAAGTTGTTTTGTTTCTCCGTACAAGGTGTTCCACTTATTTGGCCTGGGAGGAAGGAGCATTTTCCTAACATCATCGAGTCAAGAATGTGGGAAAATGACCGTAAAAAGACACTTGTATTGCTTAAAACAAAAAGATATAATGTTTTTAGTATTTGCAAGGTCAGATAACTATAATTAATTAAGCTGACCCGTGAAAGTAATTGTTCTTTCATTATCTTTACTGTATGATTTCATTCTATTCTATATATATATATATATAATTCTATTCTATATATATATTGTGTGGATAGATTAGAAGGGTGAAAGCGGTATGGCAAGATCACCAATGTGGAATTGATGACAAGAACCAGACAGGTATCAGTGGAACAAGAGATGAGAACGAACGAACGAACTTTATTTTCAAAGGGTTGAGAATTTGGCACGCAGGCCCGTCTGACATTCTGCCCTTCCTTTCTCTCGTCTTTTATACTGATTTCATTTATTCTCACATGCATTTTACCCGTTAATGTAAAGGAATTCAACGTTGTAAAGGTAAAATAATAGCATACTCACATTCACACTATCTAATTATAAACATGAAATAAAATATGTTGAAAAGTACTAACATCATCATTAAACGTACATTCGATATTATATCATTTGTTCGGAAAAATAATCACATTTAAAAAAAAATAGATAATCAGAACTCATAAAGTATTCGAAAAGTTTACGATTGTATGAATAGGGACTGAGGTTGTTATGTTTTAGATAATGTGAAAGATAGTTCCAAAGATGGGCAGCAGAGTAAGCTAAGCTTTTCTTGATTAAGTCAAGCCTAGGCTTGGGCACTTGTATTTTGTTAAGGCGTTGACTGCGTCTTTCATTGTATTTGAACATTGGCCACAGACATGTTGGAGCATTCTGTGACAGGATTTTGTGAACAAATTTAGCTTTGTTGAACAGAAAGCGCTTTCTTAGAGGCAGTATTTTGAGATCTTTATATAGATCTACACACTGTGAGATGAGAAGAAGACGCTAGCGATGGATATGACACATATTGAGGAAACCTATTGATATCATTACAAGGCAGTCCTTGTTCTGAAACCCCCAATGTAAGAGAGGCATAGCGAGATCGACAAACACACGGAGACGAGAACTGGAGTTAGGCATTAAAATGTGAGAATGACATGGAAAAATCTAGAGCTGATGGCACGTGACAGGAAAACTTGGCATACGTTTGTTGAAGGCCTATGCTCCTTGGGGAGCTGATAAATATTTAATGAGTAAATTCATGAAATACAACAGCAAGAAATAACGACTGGCCTCGAGTAAAATGGTGGCTGAATAGAGTTGGAGGGATTGACCCGAGGAGCTAATTATATATAGAAACAGTGTTGAAGAAATAAAGAGGAAATAATTAACGACGCTGGAGTTGGGTTGGCCACGTCCTCAGAAAAGACCCCGAAACCCATCACAAGAACAGCTATGCTATGGACCCTGTGGCGTTCTCCAACTTGCTCTTAGGTTTAATGATTTAATTCATGGAAGAGTAAAACATATTTGCAGTAGCCAAGTGGTCATACAAGAGTTCTTAAACTTGCTACATAAACATCCGCACAAGAATTGAAGAAACGTCCAGCTTATGCACATCACGAACATGTTTATTATGGATAAAACGTATGCTCCAGTGAAGTATTACCTGTAAGACCTCTTCCACTACACATAACTCCCATGGCATAGGGTAAACACAGATTCTGGCATATAACAGTCTGTCAGTAAATGTCGAGATCCAGTCCTGTAATCAGCTGTATCTCTATGAACATACGAATATATAAGAACCGGGAACATCGCCCGTCTTCAGTCTTTAAACATCACTATATCATTTCTATTCACTCCTCTACCTATCCTGTGAATGAATCAGGCACTCTGTCATTCCAGGATGAACAGACTTACTTCAGAACATATCTATCAAACACACCGACATCTGAAATATCTCCGAGCAATTCACACAGCCTCCTCACTCTTCCACGACACATCCACTAATGCCCCCTGAACCCTTCGCTATCATTCGCCCACCTTTTGACCTCTTGTTGCGTACGTTTTACCTAAGGGGGTAGTCTTCGGTCCTGCCAATGTACGCACCAGTCTTGAGATAGTTATATTATTTGTGCGTACGTTTTATTCACGCACCGACGTGCACAATGCAGAGTATGAGTTGCTCTTTGCGCACGGGTAACCTAGTTGGGGATTATGACGTCAGCTGTTGTAAGGGCAAGATGGACTCTCTCTCTGCCCGTATGTTATTATTTTGATTCTGAACAATTCGATGGAAGAATTGTTCTGAAGGATTTTGTTGAGTCTTCAGGATGAAGCCAACATGCAGTTCAATACGTAAGTTTCGTTTGAACCTTCATATATATTAATACGTCTATGAATAAAGTGGAACAGATGATCATCACTGGATTCTAGCGGGAATCCATATGTTATTGGATTCCTAGAATGGAACAGTTGAGATCTTTACTTCACTGTAAATATTTCGTAGTGGGAAGTCCTACGAGTAAAGGATAACTATTTGATCATATCTTGAATATCGGATATTTTGTAATGCCTATGCCAAGGTCGTGGCATATTTTGTAGGAGAGGTTAGTCAACTGAAGTCGCTAACCTGATTGTATTTTCGTGTAGAACTTTTATGGATTATATCAAACTGTATAGATTATTGTAAGGAGAAAGTCTGGGATTTAAACAAGTATTATATGGAAGCGTCATCCATGAGTATGAATCCGTTTACTGTTACAGACGTCCTTGGAACAAGGTTAACGGACATGACCGTAATGTATTTCAAATGACAACTGTTAGGAAATCCTAGTCACTTGGATAGAAAAGGACTTGATTGATAAAGAAATCTACAGGAATGTTTTATTATCAACAGTAACTATAATTATGATGCTCTCATCGTTTGTCTTGATCGTGTCGTTGATTGCCGTTTGTCATTCGTCAATAAACCTGAATAACGTTTAACAACGAGTTGATTCTAGTCATGAATTGGCCAATTGCCTACCACTCGTTGGAATTTGATTGAATAACCTTTTGACAACTTTTCATTGAAACCATTCGCGTGTCTAAGCTAGTCATTGATACATCTACCACTAGCATATCGTTACTATCAACTACAATCACAAAAGAACCCAACAGTAAATGGCGGCACAGTGTGTTTTGGACAAGATTCAAAGAAGGGAACTTACTCAATATCTTTCCAAAAATCGTTAGACAGAAAGACCCGTGTCTTCATCATGGAATCTACACGACGGTTATCAGAAGGTCAAGGTCAGCAATGAACCTCAACACCAAGTTCTCCAGTGACTACCTACGTTGGACATCATCCTTTTGGTCCTTATTTACGTGCGAGCTATACTCTAATACTCAGGACGAAGTATTTCGATTCTCAAACGTACATTTACGGAGACGAGGCACATTTTTTGTTTGATCAGCAGAGATAAGTATAAACGGAGTCTCGTTTATTACTGTATTGTGTTTGGCTGTGCCTATTCTCTTCTATGTCCACCAATATACTTTTCATGTTGCATGTTCTATGTTGTATATCCGTCGTGGGTGGTAGGGAGGTCGATCTGACAAACGAGGTTCATCTCGAAGCCGATTCGGGCTCTTTGTCAGATGTTCTATAGGGTTTGATTTATAAGTTTCAATTGAGCGATAATTCCGGTTCAAGGCTAGAAACCTTGCTGTAGTTCCGATCGCTACTTGCTTCTTATGATAGTATTTGTTTAGCTGTTCAGTCAAGTTTTAATTGTTGTTTTCACAGTTATTTTTACTCGTACCTTAGTTTTATAATGTATTTTGTTTGTATATTACGTCATCCTCACCTGACTATCGTTCAGTTCTTTACAAAACATATGTTTTTTACACTGTCTTGTCAATTGTATTGTTTAGTATTTGATCGCAGTTATCATCGTAACTCTTTACGACATTCTATTTTTAGTTTCACATTTTTTATTTTTTATTGGATTTCTGCGACTGTTTTCTACTGTCTTTGAGTATCTCGTCTTGTCATTGTTGTTGCTATTGTCTATGGCTTTTGTCTGTTCATAACATGTCATTACATAAATTAATTTATTGATTATTAATATATTTGACAATTATATGAGTATGATATACCGTTCTAGGACAGGAACGAAGACCACTCGGTGCATTAACAAGGTTAATTAATTTACATTAATTAATTATCATATTTAGAAATTAAGAGTATAGTGACTACTTATAAAGCATAATGTATTCACTAGATTATTTCATTAAGCAAGCAAAAGCTCTTCAGATACCTCCTGAAGAGGTACGACAATTCGCTATGTCGGAATATAGGAAAGCTCAAGAAATAGAAGCTGAACAGAGAAAGTTAGAAACTTTAAGACTAGAAAAACTTCAATTTGAGGCAGATCAAAAACGGATTGAGGCTGCGGAAAATGAGAAGAAGATGAAATTTGAGGCAGATCAAAAAACGGATTGAGGCTGAATTAGAAGAGAAACGATTTCTGCATGAGGCAGAACAGAAAAGATTGGAGGCTGCAGATAAACTTAAGATTGAAAGGAAGTTAAACAAAAGGAAATGGAAGAAAGAAGATTAATAGCTGAACAAAATGCAAAAAGACTTCAGCTTGAGACAGAAGATTAATAGCTGAACAAAATGCAAAAAGACTTCAGCTTGAGACAGAAGAGAATGATAAGAAACGTCAGCATGATTTGAAACTTGCCGAATTGGAATATGATAGAATTAGGTTAACTCAAGAAGCTAATTCGCAGAGAACTTTCGAAGGCCAAGCTTCATCCAGGCATGATAATTTTAAGGAAATTCACCTAAAATTACCTAAATTTAACCCCCCGTCTGACGACGTGATTTTTTTTTTTGGATAGGTTTGAGGCCACCTGTAGGTCTTACAATGTGGATAAATCACTATATTCTACATATTTATCCAGATTGCTTACGGGAGATGCTTTGGCGGTTTATCATACCACCAGTATTAATGATAAGAATAATTATGACGCTCTTCGAGCTTCACTTCTCCGAAAATTCCAAATGACAGAAAATGAATACCGATTACGTTTTCGGACTTTGCTACCGCAATCAGGGAAGAACTTTTGTGATTTTCTTTCCCAAATACGGCTAACACTAGAAAGATGGATCGAATTATCCAAGATAGAAAAGTCGTATGAAGGTCTTTTCGATTTACTACTGCGCGATAAGGTGCTATCGTCAGTAAATCCAGCATTTCTTGCATTTTTGCACGAACGGAAACCTTTATCTATGAAAGATCTAGAAGAACATTCTAAAAATTTCTGCACTGCTCACCCATCCATGGATCTAAGTAATGCTCAGATTAAAAGTGAATTGCCAGTTGCTTTTGCCGTACAACAAAATAATTTTTCACGAAATCGTTCATTGAGTAACGACAGATACTTTAATAAGGGAAATAATGAGAATTTCAACAATGGTAATTTTTATAAGGGGAAGCAATTCCAACAATCTGCTCCATTCAATGTTTCTTGGAACCAAGCTCATAGATCGCGAGATTTTGGTAACAATAATTTCAAACATAATCAAGGGTATAATAATAAACAAAACTGGCGATCAAAATCTCAGGTTCCACAAAATAGACAAGGTTCGTTGAATAAAACATTTAACCAACATTATAATGGTAATTATACTAATTATCGTACTCATCAAAATTTTAACGCGAGCAGGAATGACAATTGGGGCAATTTTAATGCAAATAATCAGAACAGATCGCGACGAAGAGATAGATCGTCGAGCCAGACACGTAGACATTCTAATGTCGCTTTAAGTGATACTCAGGCTAACAATGAACAGGTTAAAGGTGCTGATGCTCATAATGCCATGTCTTGTTCTATTGATAGTCATCAGGTGACAGCTTGTGCAGAATGCTCAACACTTTTCCAGCCCAAGGCGATCACGACGTTGCGCTGCGGACACATTTTGCCTAGCCTACCTGCGGTCTGCACGGCAACTTCTGTACATCAGGGACAAGGATCTCTTAAGTTTCACAAAGGACTTGTCAATAATATTCCATGCTCTCTTTTATTTGATTCAGGTTGTACCACGGTCGGTGTACGGACTTCGCTGATAGATCCTCGTTATGCCACGGGCCACACAGTCAAATGCGTTACCTTTGGAGGCACAGTGGAAATGTTTCCCACAGCCAATATTAATTTGAATATACCATTTTTTTCAGGGAAGATCCACGCCTGTCTTCTTCCTAATCCAATTTGTGATGTCATATTGGGTCGTATACATGGTATAACAGAGTGTACACCACAGCAAATTGCTGCATGGGAAGAGCGACATTTTCAGGCTGCAAATGCAGTAGTGACTAGAGCTCAAGCTACTATTATGTCGCATGATACACCATATGAACCTACAGTTCATACCACTTGTGATGATGATGCTCCTATTTCACGGAAGTCGTTTGCAACTTTACAAAAGAATGATGATTCATTAAAAAAAAATTTTTCAGTATGTGAACAAAAAGAATACAAGCAACAAACTTGCAAAATCTAGACATGACTTTATTCTTAAAAATGGGATTTTAGTTAGATTGATACGGGAAAAGGATTCATCCTTATGTTCTCAGATTCTAGTCCCGACTTCTATGAGATCGCGAATATTGCGACATGCTCATGACTCGCAATGCGCGGGCCATATGGGTTTTTCACGTACCAAATCCAGAGTGCTTTCTGCATTCTACTGGCCGGGCGTTCATAGAGATATTACTCTCTATTGTCGTTCATGTTTGATATGTCAGGAAGTTAAAGTACGGGGCCCATTTCATGCGGCTCCTATTCAAGCTGCGGACATCCCGATTAGACCATTTGATAAAATGGCTATCGACATTATTGGTCCGATGCTTCCATCTGCCAGAGGGCATACGCATATTCTTACTTGCATTGATATGTGCACTCGTTGGCCTGAGGCCATCCCTCTGAAGAACACCTCATCTGCCAGTGTAGCAGAGGCGTTAATGTTGATCTTCTCACGCATTGGTTTTCCGCGGAAGATCTTATCGGATCATGGGGTTCAGTTCATTTCTGAATCCATGTCTCAAGTTATGAAGACATTAGGTATAGACAGATCACTTAGTTCAATTTACCATGCGATGTCCAATGGGTTAATTGAGCGTCAAAATAGGACACTCAAGCAGTTGTTGGGTAAGATGACCCAAGATCACCCTCAGGATTGGGATCGGGTCCTACCCGCCGCTCTCTTCGCGTATCGTGAGGTGCAAAATCAAGCCACGGGGTTTTCTCCGTTCCAGCTTGTTTTTGGCATGCAACCACGTGGCCCGATGTCGTTAATCCACGACTTATTGGTTGAAGAGAATATTGAAGAGGAAACTCAATCCTCTTATGAGTATGTGATCTCTCTGAGAAAGAGAATCATAGATGCTTGTAGACTAGCTACTGCATCATCCGAACAAGCCAAAGAAAAAGCTCGTCTATTTGCAAACAAGTATAGACGTCTTCGCCAGCTTATTCCTGGTGACGAAGCTTTTGTCTTACTCCCTGCTCATAACAATCGTCTATTAATTACTTGGAGAGGTCCTTTCAGGATCATCTCAAGAATATCCGATGTTGACTACATCGTTGATGTAAATGGTAAACATAAAACCTTCCACATTAACATGTTGAAGGAGTATTACTCACGTCCTGATTATCTACAGTCAGTATTCCAAGCAACTGACGATCCTACACCTCCTATTCAACACTATTCTAGTTTGTCAGTCATCCAAGAAGAAGAATCTTCTTTCGATGATGTACAACTGCCAATACCAGTTGTGCCACTTCATTCCACTGAGAATTGGAATGATGTTACTATTTCATCTACTCTTTCGGCTGATCAACGTCAGCAAGTCTCTAATATTCTACACTCGTATGAGGATGTCCTCACTGACATCCCAGGTCATACGTCAGTCATCCAACATGACATTATTCTGACTGACGATACGCCTATTCGAGTGCGCCCATATCCTATCCCTTTACACTTTCGTGATAAGGTTGATAAGGAATTGGATGAGATGCTTCAATTAAATATAATTGAACCATCTTCATCACCATACTCTTCTTCTATGGTGATTATTAGAAAGAAAGACAACAATATTCGTCTTTGCGTAGATTACAGGAAATTAAACAAAGTTACAAAGTTTGATGCGGAACCTTTACCTCTCTTAGATGACTTATTGGAGAAATTATCCCATGCTACATTTTTTTTTCGAAATTTGACCTTTCAAAGGGTTATTGGCAAGTGCCACTCACACCTAAAGCAAAGCCATTCACCGCTTTCTCGACGCCACGGGGACTTTTCCAATGGAATTTTATGCCATTCGGATTAATGAATGCGCCAGCTACCTTTGTACGCATGATGCGCCGCGTACTGTCTCATCGTCCCGATGTCATTACTTACATAGATGACATCTGTCTTTTCAGTAACTCTTGGGATGAACACATTCAGGGATTAAAAGCTTTACTTTCTACTCTACGGGATTATAACTTAACAGCGAAACCTTCTAAGGCATTTGTCGGTTTTCATGACATCTCCTTTTTGGGTCATCGTATAGGTCGGGGTTTAATGTATACAGAAGACAGTAATGTCTCGAAAATCTTAAACATCTCAGCACCTAAGACAAAAAAACAAGTTAGGTCTCTTTTAGGACTAATACAGTTCTATTCTAAATTCATCTCTCATTTGTCTACTTTAACTGCACCTTTTTCTTCTTTACTAAGAAAAGGGACAGCTAACATAATCCAGTGGACTAACGAACACCAAATCGCGTTAGATTATATAAAAAGATTTTTTCAAATGCGCCATTTTTGAAGTTGCCTAACAAAGATCTTACTTTTATTCTTCGTAGTGACGCATCTTCTTACGCCATTGCTGCAGTTTTGATGCAGGAATATACGGGCACCTTATTTCCAGTCATGTATGTTTCGAGAAAACTGACGGCGAGCGAAATGAAATACTCCGTTCTGGACAAGGAGTTGCTCGCGTTAGTTTGGTCAATCACAAAATTGGAACGTTACTTACTGGGCTCCCACTTTGTAGTAGAGACATACCAAAAGGCTCTCACAGCACTGAACACTAAGGACGTTAAATCATCAAAGTCAACCAGATACGCTATTGCTCTTCAGCCATATAGCTATGAAATTCGAGCCATTCCTGGAGTGAAAAATGTGTTTGCGGACTGTCTGTCAAGATGTCCAAGCGAACTGGTCGAACCTAAACCACTTCCGGATGTTGAAACGTCCTCATAGATAATCAATCAAATATAATAAGAGGAACTGAGTACATTATCAATTTTTGAACTTCTATACGTGCTCTGTATGGAACTGAATTATTCGTACCAGCAAAAAAAATCCTGGATATACTTACTTTTGGATTATAACTTAACTTCGTGTGTAGTAACATTTTATTAGTACGGAAACACTGTTCATAGTGACACATAGACATTCATTATTCTATGGAACATATTACACTACATACTGTATTCAAGAATATCTTTGCATCTTGCATGGAACATTAAGAACATATTCTAGTCGATTACTAACTAGTGTTAATGGAACAGTAACACTGAGTAAAAATGCAATTACTTAAATAAATTAGTAATTAGTTATTTGTTTGTAATTAAGAACTATCTTAATTAGATGAAATCAATTAAGGCACTTAATTACTTGTAGAGTACACATTAATTAACTTGAATAGTTGTAAGTGTCTCTTTATACTTATATTTACTTCTCATTATACATTATCTCTCACGTTTAGATAACTAGTCCACCGTCATAATGTTAGAAACATTACGGGTGTTGCTTCTTAACGTGTTTAATTATGCTTTGCTGCATTTTGCATCTTTCATTTTCATTTTTTGATTCTCTTGTCTTTATTATCATCATCATTGCTATTCATTTTCATTTGAAATCACATGTTTGAGTTGTAAATTTAGTTGAATGTTTTTATCATTTTTTTGGTTTTCATTTTCAACTTTCTTTTACTTCGTAGTTTACCACATCGTTCCAAAGTAGGTCGATTGTGGATGTGTGCTTTAATGCATACTTTCATTCAGTTATATTGATTTCCATTTTCATATTCTTTTTCATAATATTGTATAACTTTATGAATATAATTTATGCACATAGACGTCGATGTAGTTTTGACTCACCTCTCTTGGGTACTTAGTTTTTAAAAAAATTAATAGAATTAATTTTTTTTAAGGGCCGGTGATAAGGGAGCTGTTGCGTACGTTTTACCAAAGGGAGTAGTCTTCGGTCCTGCCAATGTACGCACCAGTCTTGAGATAGTTATATTATTTGTGCGTACGTTTTATTCACGCACCGACGTGCACAATGCAGAGTATGAGTTGCTCTTTGCGCACGGGTAACCTAGTTGGGGATTATGACGTCAGCTGTTGTAAGGGCAAGATGGACTCTCTCTCTGCCCGTATGTTATTATTTTGATTCTGAACAATTCGATGGAAGAATTGTTCTGAAGGATTTTGTTGAGTCTTCAGGATGAAGCCAACATGCAGTTCAATACGTAAGTTTCGTTTGAACCTTCATATATATTAATACGTCTATGAATAAAGTGGAACAGATGATCATCACTGGATTCTAGCGGGAATCCATATGTTATTGGATTCCTAGAATGGAACAGTTGAGATCTTTACTTCACTGTAAATATTTCGTAGTGGGAAGTCCTACGAGTAAAGGATAACTATTTGATCATATCTTGAATATCGGATATTTTGTAATGCCTATGCCAAGGTCGTGGCATATTTTGTAGGAGAGGTTAGTCAACTGAAGTCGCTAACCTGATTGTATTTTCGTGTAGAACTTTTATGGATTATATCAAACTGTATAGATTATTGTAAGGAGAAAGTCTGGGATTTAAACAAGTATTATATGGAAGCGTCATCCATGAGTATGAATCCGTTTACTGTTACAGACGTCCTTGGAACAAGGTTAACGGACATGACCGTAATGTATTTCAAATGACAACTGTTAGGAAATCCTAGTCACTTGGATAGAAAAGGACTTGATTGATAAAGAAATCTACAGGAATGTTTTATTATCAACAGTAACTATAATTATGATGCTCTCATCGTTTGTCTTGATCGTGTCGTTGATTGCCGTTTGTCATTCGTCAATAAACCTGAATAACGTTTAACAACGAGTTGATTCTAGTCATGAATTGGCCAATTGCCTACCACTCGTTGGAATTTGATTGAATAACCTTTTGACAACTTTTCATTGAAACCATTCGCGTGTCTAAGCTAGTCATTGATACATCTACCACTAGCATATCGTTACTATCAACTACAATCACAAAAGAACCCAACACCTCTCTTGCATACTGATTAGTTACGTCGTCTCTGCCGCAATGCGACGGACGGTAATAAAAACTTGTGGACGAAGCTATTTAATAGCTAGATATAAGAACATAAGTAACAGCATATAAAATGTACGTCACATCTTCCCCCCTCCCCTGTCTGAGGAGAAAATGACATTTTTCTTCCTCAGAGGTAGGTAAACAAAATATAAAGTGAGATTCCAGTGCCCCCAAGTGGCCAGTTCGAATATAATACGAGAGGAGACCATGAAGTACTCCAACACCTGTGTCTGTCATGAGAAAGCCAAATTTAACACAAAGTGAGGACACTGATATCAACATATCAAAGCCTAAGTCTTACTCAAGTTGAGACACTTTGACACAAAAGAGGTAGCTGAGCTGGCTTCAAGTAACTAAGACTACATGTTATATGAACCCATCCATACCTGTCAATCATTCTCACTCTAATGTCGCATAATTTCGGTCTAAGTCCTGTCAGGTCATAGACTGAGTGAATATTGTCACTTAATACAATTGCAAAGTCATTATGCTACAGATGACCATTAAGTAATTATAACCTAATATATGAAAGTTGTAAGCCACATGCAATGAAGTACATAATGTAATACCTTCATGATAAGAGAAAAATGTTTTCTGTTTTTCTAATATTTTTTTCCCATGATAAGAGAAAAATGTGTAGTGCAGACAAGACAGATGCTGAGTTGGTACAAGACTTCAGTAGATGCAAGAAGATTAGTAAAGCAGAAGACAGGGACAGTGCATAGAGATACTCCTAATTAAACAATGTGTGTCCATTAATCAAAGTCTAAGCCCCAAGATAGTAATAAAAATTAATGTGTCCAAAAAAGAATATATTAGGTAAATATCCCTATTAAGTTTGTTGAGCACAAAAATTGTGAGTGTTCACAAGTTCATGAAGCTAATTCAAGTGACCGATTCCTGTCCATGGTTTATCAAACAAAAGGTAATAAATTATCTCTGGAGAGTTTCTTTCGTTCACAATGTGTACTGAGAAGTACCTGAATCCTGAGTATGGTTAATGTCTCTTGGAGAAAAAGTTATACACCAGGTAGTTTTCCCTGAATTTCCATCACCAACACATAATGCAAGTATCCATGCATACTAGTTGCTGTAAACAAAGTCCTTGAACTATGCGAATAACAGTCTCATGGAATGAACATAAAGATAGTCAAATGTGGCAAATATAAGTGTACCTGTAGATTGTCGAAGACAACCAACTGGAATATAACAAATTCTCTCCATCTGGGGGATTCCGTGATGTATCAAACCAGTCCCAGATGGTTGTACAGCGTGATAAGATGTCCGCAAGATTGTTCTCGGAACCCTTGATCGCCCGGATCGTGTAAGAGTATGGCTGTAGACTTAGGGCATATCTAGCTGTTCGCTGGTTTGAAAAATTATCATTTTGTAGATAAGCTAGAGCCCTCTGGTCTGTCTCGGTGACAAATGCTGCCCCAATCAAGTATTTCTGGAGTTTGGCAACACTCCATGATATAGCTAGGAGCTCTCTTTCCAGAATGGGGTATTTCGCTTCTGTTGAAGATAACTTGCGGCTCACATAACACACTGGGTGTAAAATATTGTTGTGGAGTTGCATCAAAGACGCTCCTATCGCATATTGAGATGCATCACACCTGAGAGTAAAGGAGATAAATGGATTATGCAGTTTCAATATTGGTGCCTTTGAAAATGAAAATTTAATACGGTTTAATACATCTTGGCATGGCTGTGTCCAGACTATTTTGTTAGGACATCCCTTTTTCAGCAAAGATGACAAAATGGAAGTTAATTCCGAGAAACGAGGAATGAATTTCCTGTAAAAGTTGATTAGACTTAACAAACTCATGACTTGTTTTTTTGTTTTAGGAACCTCAAGATTAAGAATTTTTGAGACAGTGTCATCATCTGTTTTCAAGAATCCTTGAGAAATTCTATGTCCCAAAAAAGAAATTTCTTTATAGCCGATCTGGACTTTTGAAGGTCTAGCAGTGAGGTGGTGACTGCGTAGAATGTCCAATAAAGACTGAAGACCTAAGATATGGTCCTGCCAAGAATTGTGGAAGAGACAGATATCGTCGATATATGTTATGATATCAGGCCGACCAGCAAATAGGAATCTCATCATCCGGACAAACGTTGCCGGTGCGTTCACTAGCCCAAAACACATATGAGTCCACTGATATAATCCATTAGGAGTGGCAAAGGCAGTGTAAGGCTTAGATCTATCTGTTAAGGGAATCTGCCAGTAGCCTTTTGAAAGATCAAGTTTACTGAAATATGTGGCATCAGACATCTTTTCCAGTAAGGAATCAAGAACAGGCATAGGTTCTGCATCAGTAGAAGTTATACCGTTAAGACGACGGAAGTCTATACAGCTTCTAATGGACTTATCTTTTTTCCTTATAATCACTAGAGGAAATGAGTAAGGTGATTGAGATGGTTCTATAATACCCATTTTAAGCATGTTGTGGTAAAGTGGGATGATATAAATATTTATAGGGGACTTAGTGTACTGACTGAGATCAGCTGTGAAGGTATCTGTATCTAATAAGTGTGGTGTATTACAGATGACTTTACTTGCTACCACATTTATACCTCAGTCAGAATTATTCTGGAATATTGTGATGACTACGTTGAATGTCTAGGGTTATGATAATGATGAAGTGTAAGTCACAACAACAACAGACATATAAACAATTTAATTTATTCCACAACACTTTACAACACTATGACACTCACACACATATAACACTCTATAAGACTATCTTAAATGAGTCAAGTGTTTAAGTTTAAAAATATATGTATTAATTCCTTTCAATAATAGATATCCTGATTCAACTACACAGTGAACCAGGAATCAGAATCAAATGTAATTACAAGTTGTATGTACACAGTTTATA
This sequence comes from Oreohelix idahoensis, assembly GCA_024509875.1. Classification (NCBI taxonomy): domain Eukaryota; kingdom Metazoa; phylum Mollusca; class Gastropoda; order Stylommatophora; family Oreohelicidae; genus Oreohelix; species Oreohelix idahoensis. The sequence goes on along the minus strand of JAMPIV010013706.1, from coordinate 48,980 downwards.
TATATATGATCTTTGTATTGACATATTTTATTATTATTATTCTATGTGTGTAATTTGTGAAGTAGTACTATGAAGTAATACTGGCTTTTCAAGCTAGGTTGTGGTTTGTCATCATGACTTCAAGTGTTTACTTATGGTGGAAATTGTATTGGGAAAAGTTCACAGTTCCTGTCAATTGAAACAATTTATTGTCCCTCTTTAATTCTTATACTGTCACTTTTAGAGGGGGCACATATGATTGAGCTGCTCTGGCCACAGAATCTTATCTGCTGTGATGGCGGCAGGAAACAGTCTCCTCTGCTCGATTGCTTCACTGTGTTCTTGAGACCTCTCACTGGTCGCTATCTAGACCAAGGGGTATGCTATCAGCCTCTGGATTCAGCACAACTCAGACCAGGTGCTGCTTCAATAAGTTATGACCACGGTCCCTGAAACAAGAAGGTTGTACCTCCTACTTCAGAACTAATTTATAATCTATTTCCACACTGAACACAATACATAACAAACACTGAGTTCAGAGCGGTAAGCCAACTGCTAGCATCATCTGAAACAATTTACACCAGTATTCTTCTCCCTAATGGTTACTACGCCTCTGCAATTCCAGCATTATTTCCTTCTAGTCAATAAGATAGGCGTCAGTGTACTATTTGGCGATCCCATGCAGATATACTTCTCTCCGACAAGTTTTGTTCAGGTTGGAGCAATATCTAGGCTTTGCCTCATGTTTGCTACTGAACCACACACATATACAGCCATAAATTATCAATTCACATTCAATTTTCATCAAAAAGATATCAAATATGTGGCAAACAGACGCTCCTAATTTCAGACATAAAACAGTATAATGTCATGTTTACTAATAAGCATTAAACAGGTTTTTAAACCTAACCCTCGTATTGGTAGTGTTTTTTATCACTGTCGATTTGAAAAAAAGTTAGTGCTTCTGGCCTTACGCTTGGGGTGGCATTAATTTTCGCGAGACGCGTGTTAGTGTTGCATGCGTTCCTGCTTTCAGCCCTCCCTCTCTCTATCCTAAGTTCATCTGTCTTTTCATCACGCAGTGTATAAAATGAAATTAAAGCTAGTATTAATCTAGGTCATTACGCAGTGTGCCTATCTCAAGGTTTTCTAAGAAATACAGTACACGTTTTATTGTTTTGTTGAAACGCGTGTATTGATGCAGTAGGCTTTACTAGTAAACGTGAAAGCGTGAGAATATGCAGACGAAGCAGAAAAAGGGGGATCTCGAGTACAGTCATTGTGACAGCACTGTTCTTTACCATTCTTCTTTCCCTTTTATTGAATTTATGTGTTAGGCTTTACATTTACCTTTTAATTTATATATGTGGATTTAGAATGTCTCACGACAAATTCTCCCCTCTTAAAACAGACGTTATATGTCAGTCTATAATTCTATATACACATAGAGAAATGTAAGTCTATGCCTGGTGATTTCTTTGATTTTCATCGCACAGATGGCGGCTTAGAAAATCTGCATCAACGTTTCTCTGATTTTATTTTTATCATGGATTAATGCAGGTGGGTCAATTCAAAGTAGGCACGACTCAAGAAATCTGCCCCAGACCTCTGCAATCCAAGAATCCATTTCAGATATGTTACTGTACAGCTGCAAGTGTTACGGCTTGTCTTACTACTGCTTAGCAATCAATATTCACCATTTCTTTTCTCTGAGTCTGCTCAACGACATGTCCAGAGAAGATTAGATGTTCCTCAAATTGTACGTTATGAGGAGTTGATCTATATGGTGCTATCTGAGTTGTGTAGTGGATCCAATAATTTCCTGATCAGCCTTAATAAACACTCGGACTATCCTCAATTCAAAAAGGCAACAATGGAGACACTCTGCTCCTCCGAAATGTTCACAGCCAACAATTTGGTCTGATCTCATGCGTGATTGAATGTGGAAACACCCTTCTAATAATATATTTATAATGTTCTATAATGTGCCACTCAAATGGAGGCCATATTCACCAACTATAGTTCCGCCTACCGACAATCTGGTGAATTAAGATAATATGTGGGGAAATGATTTTCTGCATCAGAATCAATTCGCCCTTAGCATTGCTATAAGATGTGTGAGTTATCTCCATCCAGAGTCCGAACACTACTTTCCCTTGGACGGTGTAGGGTCGGGTGACTACCAATGTCAACAGTGCCCTTTTAATGCTAAGTTAATAGCCATAGTGTGAAGCGCTGTGAGCATTTTCTTTCCGAATTGTGAAGCTCACTGATCGTTAAAATGCCCACTAGTAAGTTCCAATGGTAAGAAGGACAGGGCGCTGTGATCACGAGGGGTGCCTCTTTACTAATACCTAAGATGCTCACTGCAAATCTAGATACAATGCTCACTTTGTATAGCTGTGGTCGTCCAGCTTAGGGTCCGAATTATCAATTGTCAATTTTCTCACAACGTCTTAAAAAATGCGGCTTACAATGTATTTGTTTTCGTGAGCTTTGAAATCTTAACTTAGGCGGATCATCAAAACTCAGTCCCTTTTGTTTGACTATCAACTGTTTTTTCGGGTTTTTTTTTATGTTAGCCAGCTCCCTAAATGTGAGCATTTTCCATTCTTCAAACTGTACTTTGTTTCGGTTCGGTTGACTGGTCTGAGTTTTCTATTTTTCTGGATGCCTTTGCTTCAAACTGTACCTGGGGTTGAGAGGAGTTTTGGCTATTTGCTGAATTTCTAGGAGTTGCGAATCAAATATTTTTTGGTGAACACTGTGGGGGAGAAGGTGGATACCTGGCCTCTATGGCAATCGTATTGGTGGTATTGTCCTTGTTAATGTTAGGCCCATATGTTTCAGAATGCTTGGCTGGCATCTGATTATGATTTTCCCAACTTGGGGACTGTACTTTGCTACATTTTTCACAGGCCCCCACAAATTGTGCAATATCAGCAGCTACTTGGGGCCAGTGGTATTTTTCTGATGTCCTTTGACGGGTAGTCCCATTTCTCTGGTGTCCACCGTCTGGTACAACATGAGCTTGTGCCATCACTTTTTCCCTGTAGGGGGTTGGCAATACCAATTGTCCCTGTTCTTTGGATCCTGCTCTAGCTTTCCTGAAGAGCAGTCCTTCCTTCAAATAAAATTGTCCTTTCTTAGGGTGTGCATGGCTTGTTGGCAATTTACCAAAGCAAGGTTTTAATGTTTTATTTTTTGCCTGGGCCTTTCTCATCTGCTTATGAGAATAAACTAGTGGTGGTTCCTCCTCCGTTCTACTAGGGGTCGACCTGACCTGAAGCGTGGCCATTACCACCGGTTTTACAGGGCTTCCTAGAAAAACATATTTGCTTCCTAACACCAGCGGGTAATTAGGGTCGTCACACACGGCTGCTCTAATCACTCCTTCCACGTACCTTGTCTCTACATTGATCTCGGCTACGGGAAGTGTCATGGTGGATATTCCCTTTACGGCCCCTTGTATCTCCACTTTCTCTGTGGTATACTGTTCAGGGTGCACTAGGGTTGCACTCACAACTGAGTCATATTCTAAACCTGAATCGTAAAGGCACCTAACCTTGGCCCCATTACATGTCACTTCTTCACAGATGGGGGGATGTTGAAGATTTATATAATTCTCTGTCAGTTTCTTCTTCCCCTTGTCCACTGTTATCATGCATGCCGCGTGATATGGAGGAACTTTCCTACCACATTCACTAGTATTATGATTATGCATCCTGCATATTTGACAATATTTTCCTTCCTGTCTGAAGGGTTTCCTGTTATCATATTTCCTTTCATTGAATTGTGGGGTTTTATTTTTATTGTCATACCGTGGCCTATCAAACTGGTGCTTACCTTTGTTTTGATCTCTATGATCAAATTCATTAAAGTTTTGTGGTGCCTGATAATTGTCTACCTGTCTCTTATTATTACCTGTTACTTCTGCCTGAGTTGCTTGATACCTTTCTGCAATATTTAGTAACTCACCCAGTCTCTCTGCACCTTGTTCCATGAGAAACTTTCTCAGGTCTGGAGCCATGGACTCTCTTAGTTGTTCTATAAGGACCATTTCCTTAAGATCTTGGGTTTTCCCCAGAGAAGTCCATTTCTCCAAGTATGTCTCTAACCGTGCAGAGAACTGGTGATAGGTTTCACCTGACAGTAGTTTAGCATTCCTAAATTTTTTCCTATAAAATTCTGCGTTCTTTTCATATCTTAACAAAAGAGCCTGCTTTAGCATGTCATAATTTTCTTGATCACCTCTGCTCATTTTGGCAAAAACTTCATAAGCTGCCCCACGAAGTCCTTGAGATAACTTTAAGCTCCACCTTTCTCTCTCTAACCCATACGTGGTAGCTAATAGTTCATATCTATTTAGATAGCTCTCGATACCATCGTCTTTCTCAACAAAATGATCTAAATGAAAATTCATAGCTGAGGTTGAGGCTCCCTGACTAGCAGTAGCATCGGAGGTAAAGGGACTGGCACCATTGTCAGGAGCATGGCCTTGAAACTCAAACTCCCTTAGTCGTAACTCATGTTCCCTTTGTAATCTCTTCTCCTCCTTTTCTGCTTCCCTCTCTGCAGCCTGTCTTCTTTCCTCGGCTTCCCTTTCTGCAGCTCATCTCTTGTCTTCTCTTTCTGCCTCCAGCTTCTTCTCTTCATACTGGAGCCTTTTAATCTCCTTATCTGCGTCCAATGCTTTAGCCTCTTTGTCAGCCTCAATCTGCAGCCTCTTAGCCTCAGCCTCAGCCTCTAATTGTAACTTTTTAATTTCCTTTTCAGCCTCTAATTTTCTTTCAGCCTCTTTTTCTAATCTTCTTTCTTCACGTTCAATATATTTGTCACATTCAGTAGTGACATAGGCAATCATAACTTGCCCGTCCATTCCTAACTCTTTTGCAGTCTGCACAGCAGCAGATCGAAATTTGGCCAGGTCCGCCATTTTCTAACAGGTAAATGTAAACAATATCTAACTAAACAATTCAATCTCTAACTAAATATCCAAGGACAACCACAGGCACTGAGAGCTCAACCTTATTTATTTTCACCCAAGGATACCTTTTAACTTTTTATTATTCCCAATATATATAATAGGAGAAAGTTCAATATCCCGGGAGCGAGACCCCAATATATGTGGTAAAGTGGGATGATATAAATATTTATAGGGGACTTAGTGTACTGACTGAGATCAGCTGTGAAGGTATCTGTATCTAATAAGTGTGGTGTATTACAGATGACCTTACTTGCTACCACATTTATACCTCAGTCAGAATTATTCTGGAATATTGTGATGACTACGTTGAATGTCTAGGGTTATGATAATGATGAAGTGTAAGTCACAACAACAACAGACATATAAACAATTTAATTTATTCCACAACACTTTACAACACTATGACACTCACACACATATAACACTCTATAAGACTATCTTAAATGAGTCAAGTGTTTAAGTTTAAAAATATATGTATTAATTCCTTGCAATAATAGATATCCTGATTCAACTACACAGTGAACAAGGAATCACAATCAAATGTAATTACAAGTTGTATGTACACAGTTTATATATATGATCTTTGTATTGACATATTTTATTATTATTATTCTATGTGTGTAATTTGTGAAGTAGTACTATGAAGTAATACTGGCTTTTCAAGCTAGGTTGTGGTTTGTCATCATGACTTCAAGTGTTTACTTATGGTGGAAATCGTATTGGGAAAAGTTCACAGTTCCTGTCAATTGAAACAATTTATTGTCCCTCTTTAATTCTTATACTGTCAATTTTAGAGGGGGCACATATGATTGAGCTGCTCTGGCCACAGAATCTTATCTGCTGCGATGGCGGCAGGAAACAGTCTCCTCTGCTCGATTGCTTCACTGTGTTCTTGAGACCTCTCACTGGTCGCTATCTGGACCAAGGGGTATGCTATCAGCCTCTGGATTCAGCACAACTCAGACCAGGTGCTGCTTCAATAAGTTATGACCACGGTCCCTGAAACAAGAAGGTTGTACCTCCTACTTCAGAACTAATTTATAATCTATTTCCACACTGAACACAATACATAACAAACACTGAGTTCAGAGCGGTAGGCCAACTGCTAGCATCATCTGAAACAATTTACACCAGTATTCTTCTCCCTAATGGTTACTACGCCTCTGCAATTCCAGCATTATTTCCTTCTAGTCAATAAGATAGGTGTCAGTGTACTATTTGGCGATCCCATGCAGATATACTTCTCTCCGACAAGTTTTGTTCAGGTTGGAGCAATATCTAGGCTTTGCCTCATGTTTGCTACTGAACCACACACATATACAGCCATAAATTATCAATTCACATTTAATTTTCATCAAAAAGATATCAAATATGTCAATCTTACCACAATTCATGGAAATAATAAACAAATACGTTGACTGGCGATGAATTATGGCACAAATTCCGATCTGCCTCTGTCCCAGGCTTTTATTTAGAAAAATATGATCTGGATCTCAACGCACTGTTTCTTAGTAAGTTTATTTTAAAATGTGGCACTGAACAGACGCTCCTAATTGACTATATTAACGGGTCTAGCCAATAGGGCCATGTTTACACAGCTTTTGAAAAAAATTACCCTTCCTACGTTTCCCCTAACAACCAAAATTAGTATTTGCAGTCCGACTAATCATGTTTAGCCTTCCATATCATTCCCGCCAATCAAATAGGATGTAAGATGGTGGCCTATTTCCCGTAAAGTGGTGGTTTCAAAACATGTCACTGTGCAATTCTGATTCGGTGCTGTCCGACATCCTCACTATTTTCTTTTGGCTATAATTTGATAATTCCTAGACTATTTGCGTAACACTTAACATATTCTTTGTCAGCAAGTCCTAAGGAACCCAAATATATAAATTTAATGGGGCTAAGGGGCTGCGTTCAAAATATGCATTTTCTTCTACCTCCCGTTCACTTCGATACGATGTGGTGTCTGGGTACTGTCAGGCTTTCAGACATAAAACAGTATAATGTCATGTTTACTAATAAGCATTAAACAGGTTTTTAAACCTAACCCTCGTATTGGTAGTGTTTTTTATCACTGTCGATTTGAAAAAAAGTTAGTGCTTCTGGCCTTACGCTTGGGGTGGCATTAATTTTCGCGAGACGCGTGTTAGTGTTGCATGCGTTCCTGCTTTCAGCCCTCCCTCTCTCTATCCTAAGTTCATCTGTCTTTTCATCACGCAGTGTATAAAATGAAATTAAAGCTAGTATTAATCTAGGTCATTACGCAGTGTGCCTATCTCAAGGTTTTCTAAGAAATACAGTACACGTTTTATTGTTTTGTTGAAACGCGTGTATTGATGCAGTAGGCTTTACTAGTAAACGTGAAAGCGTGAGAATATGCAGACGAAGCAGAAAAAGGGGATCTCGAGTACAGTCATTGTGACAGCACTGTTCTTTACCATTCTTCTTTCCCTTTTATTGAATTTATGTGTTAGGCTTTACATTTACCTTTTAATTTATATATGTGGATTTAGAATGTCTCACGACACATGGTATCAATTTCCTTATCCACTTGAGCCTGAAAATGAATTGGTATGGGATATGGCTTTATCCGGATAGGTGTTTGATCTTGAAGTAGAATGTCATGAGCGATGACATCAGTACTACCTGGGATCTCAGTCAACATATCCTGATAGGATTGTAACAGAGTATAAATTTGAGTGTGTTGGTCGACTGATAGATCTGGAGATATAGAAACGTCCCTCCAAGACTCTAATGCTTGAAGCAGAACAAAAGATAATGGCAGAGAGACATCTTTGAATGAAGACTCCTCATCATGAATTACAGCAAGTGAGGAATAGTTTGAGTCAGACGCATCAATGGCCTCGAAATATGGTTGAAGATTACCAGGTCGAGAATGGATTTTTTGGAGCATGTTGATGTGAAATGTTCTATGTTGTCCCTTTATATCCACAATATAATCAACATCAGTTAACTGCGAAACCACTTTATACGGTTCTCTCCATGCAATTAATAGTTTATTCTCTTTTGTAGGGAGAAGCACATATGCTTCATCCCCAGGCCACAATAAGCGTAATTTTTTCTTCTCATTAGTGAATAGTCTGGTTTTTTCTTTTGCTCTCTCAGAAGAATCCACTGCTATCAGGCATGCTTCCACAATCTTTTTTCGTAGATTTACAACATATTCATAACAGGATTGAACCTCCTCTGACAACTCGGAGCCCACGAGAAGCTGTTTTAAGATCGACATGGGACTTCTAGGCTTTGCCCCAAAAATTAATTCAAATGGCGAAAACCCAGTTTGTTCGTTTGGGATTTCCCGATAGGCGAACAAAACAGCTGGTAAAATTCTGTCCCAGTCCTGTGGCATGTCTTGCAAGTTCTACAAAAAGTTTTCACATCTTTGGTGACCCCAGGCCAGAAAAAGTTGGACAGCACTCTTTGTTTAGTACGAGCTATCCCCAAATGGCCTGCACAGTTGACATCATGGGCATGTTGCAAAATAAAAGGTCTAAAATTAGTTGGCACCATGATCTGTTTTTTCTCAGAATTAGCATCATTAAAATTTCTAATTAGAATACCATTTTTGATGGTGTACCAGTGAATCGCCCTCTCGTTGTACACAACATCATCTTTTCTAGCAACCTTGAAAATTTTTTTCAATGAGTCATCATTATGTTGCATAGTAATGAATGACTCTTTACTGACAAGTGAAACTTGTAAATTGTCATCATCCTCATTCCCTGATGCCGTACTATCATTTGCCTCTGCCTGAGCCTGTGCCCGTGTAGTAAATGCATTAGCAGTCACTAAATGCTGGTTTTCCCAACTTTTAATATCATCATCTGAGCACTCCTTCAGCCCAGGGAGGTTCCCCAGAATCAACTCGCTGACTGGATTTTCCAACATACAAGCAAGAACATTCACTGTGAAGTAAGGTGTGTTTATGTAAACAAAGGCAGTTTGATAATATTCAACTGTGCCCCCGAAGGTAACACATTTCACCTGTTTACCTGTGTAACATGAGTTATCAACCAGAGATTGTCGCACCCCTACGGTAGTGCATCTCGTATCCCTGAGGACGGAAACAAGTCTATGATTAACAAATCCCCTGCAAAATTTAAGTGAACCTTTTCCATCATGAGAAGCAAGTACTGGTAGAGGGTGACCACAAATTAATCTGGATACTTCATCTGTTTGAAAAAGAGTGTTGCAAGCAGAGCAATTTGCTTTATTAGAAAGATCAACACTGCATGCATTGGCATGCGACGTGGTCTCATACCCTTGATTCCGAGCAACTGACTGGTTGTTTTGTTCAACAGCAGCATTAGCCCTATGTGGGGGTCGAGAGCCTCTGTAGTGCTGATTATTCCAGTTGTTCTGGTAATTACAATCATTATTATAATTTGATCTTCCTCTGTTAGAATAGGAATTCTGAGTTCTGGTCCAGCCTCTGTTTGGTCCATTAAATTGTTGTTTAAGCATATTTCCCTGGTTATGTGGTCGAAATTGTCTGTATGCAAAGTTATACCGACCCCTGAAGGATCCGGCATTCCGGCTAAAATTTCTTGCCCAGCCTGAAGCATTATCAGGTGGTCCCTGTTTTTGATTTCTTGTATATATAGCCTTTGCTGAGGCAACTGGTAATGCCTCCTTGATGTTTGAGTTGCTTATATTCCTCCCAGGATGTGCGGTCATGAAACGTCGCCCCAAAATTTCCATTTCAGCAATGGTTTGCGGATCCCTCTCTTGGAAATAGGTCAAAAATTCTGCACTGACTGAAGAGAGAACCTTATCTCTTAGCATGAGATCCATAAGCAACTCAAAAGTATGATCGATTCGTGACAGTTCAATCCATCTCTGAAAAGTAAGCTTGATAGATGCAATGTATTCTGCGAAGTCCTTGGCCGAGTCAGGCAATAAAGTTTTGAATTTTAATCTATAACCGTGAGTATCCAGCTGGAATTTTTTCAATAATAATGCCTTTATAGAATCATAGTCACTTCTAGAGGCATCATCCAAAGTGCAGATAGCTGTAAGAGCTTCACCTGAAAATAATGACATTAATTTACTAGGCCATTCAGATTTGTCCAGTTTATGTTCCTGACAAATTATCTGAAACCTATTCAAGTAACACGATATGTTATCGGATGGATGAAATTTAGGTAAATGAACCTTAAAAGGACACCCATGATCCCTTTTTGTTGTGCCCTGATTAGTGCTCTCCACCGGTTTGTTCTCATTCTCAAGTTTAAGCTTTTGAAGCTGAATTTCAGCCATTTTTTGCTCATGTTCAAACTGTGCTAGCTTTTGTTCTTTTTCATCTTGCCTCCTCTTCTCCGCTAATTCTTGCTCTAATTTTTTCTCAGCTGCTTCTCTGTCTTCTCGCCTTCTCATCTCAGCTAATTCTTGTTCTAATTTTTTCTCTTCCTTAGGCACCTGCTCTAACGCAAACTCTTTCAAGGCCTTCGCTTGAATCCCAAGTCTTTCACCCACGGTGACAAAATGTTCTAGGCGAGACATGTTGAGATACCCTGATATAATCAATCAGGTACACAAATAACAACTCTTAAATAAAATTATATGACTCTTCAACAAATTGCCTTATACTCAATATCAGAACTGAACAATTTTGCACTATTTCCAAAGGATACAGTAATATATTTCCAAAGGAGCAACCAAGACAATACAATTTAAGATATATATATATATATATATATATATATATATATATATATATATATATATATATATATATATATATATATATATATATATATATAGACAACAGATCAAGCATAACAAGGGCAATACTAAGGTATAAAGAAAGATAAGGTATAAAAGTTTTAACAGGTAATGAAAAAAAACGTGATCAGTAGAAGATCCACCATTTAATACATGAATCAACTGAATTGATGGTCAGATTCGATAAACAGAGCACGACCACTAAAGACGAAAAATTACAATAATCAACAGAATATGACAAAGACCAACATTAAAACAAGTCCGAAAATAATAAAGAAGAAAAAAAAATAATAATAATTGTAATGATCTAACAGATTATGATCACCACACAGTACCTATAAGGATAATTATACAGAGAATTTCAAAGGCAGTAGACTACAAACTGAGGAAAGAACAAGCAGGATTTAGAAAGAACAGAAGATGTATAGACCATATATTCACTCTCAGAAACATTATAGAGCAGTGCTCAGAATGGCAAAGACAGCTTTACATAAATTTTGTTGATTTTGAAAAGGCTTTTGACAGCATACATAGGGACAGTTTATGGAAAATACTGAGGGCTTATGGAATTCCAAGCTGCATAGTGTCAATCATAAAAAGCCTCTATGCCAACTTTAGGTGTAGTGTTGGGCAGAGCAACCTAACCTTCGAGGTGATGACAGGAGTACGACAGGGATGCCCCTTATCAACCACTCTATTTTTAACAGTCATAGACTGGGTGATGCGCCAGACAACAGAGGGCAGTCCAAGAGGAATAAGATGGACTACATTTTCAACATTGGAAGATCTGGAATATGCAGATGACATTGCACTGCTGGCACATTCACATCAACACATCCAGGAAAAAACGGATAGACTTAATAAATTTAGCCAGCAGGTGGGCTTGAACATCAATTTAAAGAAGTCTGAGGTCATGACGCTCAATGTGAGCAACCCTGAGCCCATATCAGTAAGGAATCAGCAACTGGTACAGACAGATACCTTCACATACCTAGGAAGCATAGTAACACCAGACGGTGGGGCAGGCAAAGACATCAACATCAGAATGAATAAGGCAAGAACAGCCTTCTTTAGCCTAAATAACATCTGGAAGTCCTCCCAATACAGCACAAGCACAAAATTAAGATTATACCAGAGTTGCGTGCTTTCTGTGCTTCTCTATGGTGCGGAATGCTGGAGAGTCACAGAGAAGGAAATGTCAAAATTGTCCTCTTTTCACACAACATGCCTAAGAAAAATTCACCGAATCTTTTGGCCGAATACCATCACCAACCAAGATCTGCTTACTCGTAGCAAGCAAGAGGACATGCATACCATCATAGCTGGCAGACGCTGGAGCTGGGTTGGTCATGTCCTCAGAAGAGACCCCGATGCCATCACAAGAACAGCTATGCTTTGGACCCCTGAAGGAAAGCGAAAGAGAGGCCGACCAAAAACAACTTGGCGGAGGACTGTGGAGGCTGAGATGCAAAGAATGAACCAGAGTTGGGGCACTGTACGAAGGATGGCCACCGACCGTGCAAAGTGGAATCAATTTGTTGTTGCCCTACAAGACGCCACTAGGCGTGATGGCCACTGACTGCTTTGACGGTCGGCGGTTAAGGATCGTAGAAGAAGACAGTACCTATAGACAATTTGTGTGTGCCCGCTTTACGGCGAGATGTATCACACAACAAGATAACCGAGCCAACCTTGCCCGCTTATACAAGAATTCCATATATTAATACATTAAAAAAGGAAATCAAACATCAGAGCTGATGGAGATCCAACCAAAATATTCATGAACACAGACCGAAAGATGTAAAAAATTGCACTTATCTTGTATGAAAATAAAACAGTCTCCTTCCTGGCCTGAGATATGGTGCTACAAAAATGGATGTGCCGCTCTGAAGCACTCCACAACAATGTAAAACGATTCGTCACTAGTCCTTCCCTAAACTCCGGTCTGACAGGACTCCATTTTGAATTTTATTGTAGACTCGCAGAAGTCGATCACTTAAAATAGTGACTGCTGGTAAATTTATATTTTCCTCTAATGAATAAAGTTCTTGAATAACGCTGGCACTCTTAACTTTTCCACTGCCGACATCTTGATAATAATGACCAGTTAATTCATAATACTACGAAAGTTACTTCACAAATTTCCTCTCCTCCGTTCACACCCCGCTCTGAGCAGATGTGACCTTCACCTTGTCCGTAAGTGGGACGAAGCCGGTAAACATTTGCTTGGTTTAAAAAAAAAAATACTTTACAAGTTCAAAATCCACGATACTTGGCCCCCAAAAAGCTGTGGCGTTCTCCAACTTGCTCTTAGGTTTAATGATTTAATTCATGGAAGAGTAAAACATATTTGCAGTAGCCAAGTGGTCATACAAGAGTTCTTAAACTTGCTACATAAACACCCGCACAAGAATTGAAGAAACGTCCAGCTTATGCACATCACGAACATGTTTATTATGGATAAAACGTATGCTCCAGTGAAGTATTACCTGTAAGACCTCTTCCACTACACATAACTCCCATGGCATAGGGTAAACACAGATTCTGGCATATAACAGTCTGTCAGTAAATGTCGAGATCCAGTCCTGTAATCAGCTGTATCTCTATGAACATACGAATATATAAGAACCGGGAACATCGCCCGTCTTCAGTCTTCAAACATCACTATATCATTTCTATTCACTCCTCTACCTATCCTGTGAATGAATCAGGCACTCTGTCATTCCAGGATGAACAGACTTACTTCAGAACATATCTATCAAACACACCGACATCTGAAATATCTCCGAGCAATTCACACAGCCTCCTCACTCTTCCACGACACATCCACTAATGCCCCCTGAACCCTTCGCTATCATTCGCCCACCTTTTGACCTCTCTTGCATACTGATTAGTGACGTCGTCTCTGCCGCAATGCGACGGACGGTAATAAAAACTTGTGGACGAAGTTATTTAATAGCTAGATATAAGAACATAAGTAACAGCATATAAAATGTACGTCACAGACCCCAGAAGGAAAGCGAAAGAGAGGCTGACCAAAAACAACTTGGCGGAACAATGTGGAGGCCGAGATGCAAAGAATGAACAAGAGCTGGGACACTGCACGAAGAATGGCCGCCGTTCGAGCAAAGTGGAAGCAGTTTGTTGCTGCCCTACAAGACGCCACCAGGCGCTATGGCCACTGACGGCTTTGATAGTTGGCTGCTAAGGATCAAAGAAGAAAGAAAGAAAGAATAAACAACAGAGAGAAATAAGCTATAATGGATATTGGTATAATGTTTCTGCCTATATTGCCCAACCAATGCCAGAACTGGACCAAGGCTATGAAGAAAGATAATCCACATGTGAAACTAGACGTCTTGGTAAGGGAGATGAAAATAGAACAAGGCAAGTTAAATACTAATGAGAAACACAAGAATCAAAGATGCTGGTAGCAACAAAAATAATCAAGGTGTTTTAGGAAACAGGCAATCGTGTCCTTTTACATCTTGTGAGAAGGAATCCCTGGCAACCAATCACAGAACTGAGGAGACCCGAAGTATAGATCGTCCCAAGAGAACTAGCGAACGAGCGAATTTTATTTCCAACGAGAAGTTGAATTCAGAGGTAACAGACATCATAAATAATCATACTATGTTAAAACCAGACAACTTTATGTGTACTCGGAGAGAACCCAATAATCTTGTCTACATCTGATATTTTACAGCAAATGAAGAATTCAGGAATTTTTGTCTGGGCGGGTTACTCGGGTGGGAGGAACCCATTCGGAGACTCAATATTGGAAATACCCCCCACCCCCCCACCCCCCCCGGGGGGGGGGCATCCCCACTTCGATAAGCCACTTGGTTAGAACACATTCTAAGTGATACTGAAAGCATCTTTTAGAGTGTGAATAAACGTCTTACAAATGATGTGTGTCACTCAACGTTTATAAGCATAACACACACACTCATACACACGCACACCCAGAATTCCGAGCCACCAAGACTGTATAATAAAAATTTTTAGGTGGGCCACAAAGCCTCTTCTAAATATGCCACTGCTTTACGGTATAAACTGTTTCTAAAAGGAGAAGACGGGTGACAGGAAACAGATACATTTAAGAGCGAGTAACGGCAAACAGAAACAAAGAAGGAAGAAAATAGAAAGAAACAGACGTGAGAAATGGCAAAAAATAGAGAAAGTAGACACGATAGATATGGTACATGAGAAAGAAAGAAATAGATGAGTGAGAAATGGTAAAAAAAAAAAGAGAAAGAAAGAAACAGACAAGTAAGTGTAACAAATGAGAAAGAAAGAAATAGACAAGCAAGAAATAGCAAAAAAGACAGAAATAGACAAGTAAGAAATGGTAAATGAAACAGTGAGAAATGACAAAATAGAAAAAGAAAGAAATAGGTAAGCGAGAAATGACAATGATAAAGAAAGAAATAGGCACAAGAGAAAGGGCAAAAAGATAAAGAAACAGACAAGTAAGAAATGACAAAGAACATTGAGGACAATAAAACAGAAATGTAAGACATGGGAAACAGTTGAGAAATGTAAGACATGGGAAACAGTTGAGAAATGTAAGACATGGGAAACAGTTGAGAAATGTAAGACATGGGAAACAGTTGAGAAATGTAAGACATGGGAAACAGTTGAGAAATGTAAGACATGGGAAACAGTTGAGAAATGTAAGACATGGGAAACAGTTGAGAAATGTAAGACATGGGAAACAGTTGAGAAATGTAAGACATGGGAAACAGTTGAGAAATGTAAGACATGGGAAACAGTTGAGAAATGTAAGACATGGGAAACAGTTGAGAAATGTAAGACATGGGAAACAGTTGAGAAATGTAAGACATGGGAAACAGTTGAGAAATGTAAGACATGGGAAACAAACAGTTGAGAAATGTAAGACATGGGAAACAGTTGAGAAATGTAAGACATGGGAAACAGTTGAGAAATGTAAGACATGGGAAACAGTTGAGAAATGTAAGACATGGGAAACAGTTGAGAAATGTAAGACATGGGAAACAGTTGAGAAATGTAAGACATGGGAAACAAACAGTTGAGAAATGTAAGACATGGGAAACAGTTGAGAAATGTAAGACATGGGAAACAGTTGAGAACGAAAGAAACAGATAAATTAAAAAGAAAAAAATACAGAGTAAGAACCAAACAGAAAGATGACAAATGACAAAAAATGGAAGCAAGCAAGAACGAAACTGGAAATTACAAGGAAAGAATTAGATCAAATGAGAAACTATAATAAAAATAAGAAATAAATAGTCAAGTGATAAAGGGTTCAAAAGAAATAAATAGATCAAATGTAAAAGGGCAAATAAAAAGGAAAAAAAAAAAGAGAAGTGGCAAAACATAAAGCCTGTGACGAGTTCGTGAGTCCTTTTACATTTTGTCTTTCTCTCCTACATTATACATTTATTTCTTCATTTTTCGCACATAAATTCGTGCCACTGACACTCCATGAACTGCTATACACTTTCTCACACTGCAATAGTGTTATTTCTCGGTTAATTGACTATCTTGAGGATTTAATTGTAATCGCTTAAGTGGTCGTGCCAGCTTGAATGCAGACGGAAAACGAGAAAGTAATGGTTGACTTTGACGTAACTCATTTCCGACCCAGACAGAGCAGGCGGGTGACCGCCTGTGTTTCGCGGTTGGTCACTGCGCCTCACGACTCCTCGGCGGGATGGGACAAAGGAGGCCATATTGTCTGTCTGAGGGAGCCGGCTGTGGTCCGCGTACTCATGGATTATCTGTCTGGCGGGAGATTTGAGTATCTTTGAAACTTAAAAGAAAACCTGCATTTTATAAATACCAAGATTGTATACCTAGGTATCAAAGGACTCGTCATAAGAGGGATTCTAAATTTGCCCCAGACCAAGTGTTCGAAGCATCTAATATATGTTTATGTGTCTATTCATCTGTGCCAGGAGATTGTAGATCCCAAATTGGGTTCGTGGTACGAGACCAGTTGGTAGAAAGAGTTTCTACGTAATTAGTTTGTAATTCAAGAGCTATGATTCGACACTAACCACCTACATTGAACGAGTTGTGTAGAGAAGTGCCCTCATCATAAAAGACTTGACGAAACATCTGCGGCAGTACTCAATCATTTGAAGAGCTAAGTGCTTATTAAAAGGCGAACGCAACCGACTTTTATAAGAATCCAATAAAATCTCCATGAAGACACTTTTTATCTAAATTTCACCCATCATTCATATTTATTTTAAACTGGGAAAGAATAATTGATTATTAAATTTGTTACGTGTTATTTTACACATTAATACTTGATTAAAACTATTATAGTTAGGAGAGCGTACGCATGTATTAGACGCTTTAATATTTATTTACATCTATAGAGCCAATAAATAATAATAAAGGATTTCGCTGAATTAACTCAGCTGGGAGGCTTGAACGAGCTAATTATTGCATAACCCATCTTCACGAAAGGCGGCGGGTCAGATACTAAAGTTAACATTGCTCGGCCTCACGCAGCATTGTTCTTGACATATAAAATATCTTGTGGTAACTCCCTTGAGGTAGGAGCATCATTATCCTTCTCCCTACAACTCTGCCAAGAGTAATCTTGTGCGAAGGTAGACACTTTGAAGGCTTGTATCAGATACTCTAAGTTTTGGCCACTTTTGGACCTCTACTGCAGAGCAAAGGGAAGGCAACCCGTGACAAAGCTTGAAAAATAGAGAAACAATGAAGCGGGCATAAAGAAATGGAAAGTCAAAAATAAAACAAAAGTCATCAAATTTCAACAAAACAACTCGAGTTTCTGAATTCTGGGTTTGAAACCTGGCAGCGTCACGCTGCTGTCCACCCAGCTGTAAATGGGTACCTGCCTCTTCTGTTGAACTAGGGAAGGCAAAGAGGGAGGCAGTAGGACATCTGGTCACGTCCTCTGGTGAAGCTAAGACATATAGGTGATGTCTCTTACGCTTTATTACGCTACAGCAGTATTATTTATTAAGTTAAAGTCAACACCTGGAGTACTTTAATAGCGTAAGATGGAAAGTGCATCTCGGAGGTGAAGCGTAAAAGCAGAATTCCATAAAATGAAAATCATTTCATGCAACAGCTCTTAGCCAATAGAAATAAGAAAAGGGAGTCCTTCAGAGCCAATCGTTCCGTGTGGAAGTAAGACATGGTCAGCTAGAAAGAAACAAGAACATCCCTAGACTAGGGTTCCCATTCGTCCCGTTTTTCCCGGGACAGTCCCGTTTTTTTATAAAATGTCCCGGTGTCCCGAATTTATTCCAAATGTCCCGCTTTTTAAGGGCCCTTCCTAAAAAAAAATCTTTGGGTAACAGATTTTATTCCGTGTTTTAGTAGTGTTACTTTATCAATTTCCGGTTACAGTGGACCCTCGGTTTGAATCTCGAACAAAAATTCGAAAGTCGACCAAAACAGTGTTCAGTGAGCATCTACCAAATGATTTAACTACATGAAGGCAGAAAAGTTTCTTACTACTACTGTGAGAAATCAGTTGCAAGAATTAGAGAAAGAAGGACACAAAACAGTTGAAAAGTTTCAAAGCTATGCAGTAGATTTCTATGACACCTGCATTGAATATATTCAGGAGTGTTGCACACCATTTCTTACGCCTCTTCAGTCTATGGATTGGATCAATTTGAAGGGAAAGGAGTCCGTGACTTGGAAGAACATCCAAGAAAGCTACATATTCACGAAGACAGTGTCACCAAATTTTACTGTGAATGAAGAGGACTTATTTGATGAGTTTGCATGTGTGAAAAAATATTGTGAAAGCAAATTTTGATGTGTGGAGTGAACTGAAGGATCAAAGTGTCAGTGAAAAATGGTGTGAGATGTTCGCTCATTTTACAAAGCAGGATATAAATGCTGAGAATCTGAAATGCCTAGTTAGTTTTTGTTTGGCACTGCCAGGATCCAATGCAGCTGTTGAACGTATTTTTTCATTAATAAATGCGCTTTGGACAGACGAAAAAAAACAGACTTAAAATTAAGACAGTGAAAGCTTGCCATTATAAAGACCAATTTTAAGGATTTCTCTTGTGCTGAGTTCTATGTCCAAATATCAGAAGAAAAAAAACTTCTTGAACAGGCCCATAAATCTGATAAATATTCTGATGAATCTGAAATATAAACTTGACTATTGTGTATTTTTTAAAGGTGCGATTTTTCTAATTAAGTATGTTTGTAATTTAGAATTCTTTTTTAAAGTGGAAGTTGTGTTAGTTAATGTGTGTATTTTTATACCAGTATCTTATTTTAAGTGCAACATATAATATATAATAGATTTATTTGTGCTTTACCTTAATTTTTAACATGTCCCGTTTTTTTTACAAAATGTCCCAGGTTTTTTAGGTAAAAATTTGGAAATGTCACGGTTTTTTAACAAAACATTATGGGAACCGTACCCTAGACGCTTGTAACGAGATTGTTCTGCGCACACAGTGTGATTAGAGTGAAGGTGCCCACTGTGTGACTAGATAGTGACTGTAGTATAGAGATGATACTAAAAGATAAATCCAGAGAAAGAACACTGAACTATACAGAATACCCCAGTCCCAGAAATGAGTACTGGTTTATGGATGGTACAGGTTATAGTAAGACAGTAAAGAGAACTTGTCCAGGTGGTAATAAGTAGATCAAGAGTCAAGCTTGTCCTCTCGTTACGACTACACTATGCTTTAAAACAATGTAATTCAAAAATTTAAAAAAATTTTAAACTGTAACCATATGGAATTGACAAAGTCCAAAGTTACAAGTAAATTATAATCAATTTATTTATATTTGATCTCTTTTCTTCTTTCTTAGAATGTGAAATGATAAAATTATATTTAAACAATATGCACAATGCTGTCACGGTATTGCCTCCCCTTGCTTTGCAGTAGTAGTCCACTAATGGCCACAAAGCAAGCGTATCTAAAAGTAGGTCGTCCAAGGTATCTATCTTCGCGCCAGATTACCCTTGGCAAAGATGTAGATAGAAGATGAATGGCGTTTCTACCTTAGGGGAGCCTTCACAAGATATTCCCAGAAGTCAAGAACAAACGCTGCTTACGGGCTGAGCAAATTTGTTAACTTATTATCTGGTCCGTCGCCTTTTGTGAAGGGTTTATTCAATGATTCTGGCCCGTTCAAGCCCCCAGTTGGAGTAATCCAAGGAATGCCCTCTTATAAGTAATGGCTCTCTCTCGTAGGGCGTTAATAATGTCCGTATTTTTGCTGTAGCCTGTTACACAAAACTTAGCTCCAGATGAGTCCTGCAGCCGTATATTTCGTCTCTTCGTGGTGATGAGGGCATGTTTTCACAAAATGTGTCCGATTTCGGCGGTTGGTGGTGTGTTGGGTCGTGATTTGAGTTGTACGGTATGGGGTTAGTTTGATCTTGGTCTAACAATGCTGGCAAGAGTGATGCCAGGAATATTGAGATATTTCTATAGATGACTGACCAATTCAGCAACGCGAATGTTAATGAAGTGTGGGCCGTAAGGATGGGCCAATGTCAATGAACAAGTTGACCAATGCGTAATCAAGTTGACTGGAGTCATGGTTGTACATCACAGATAATAAGTTTATTTGGCGACGAAGTATAGACGATCATGGTCATTGCATAGTAGGCACATCACATCAATTGTACAAGTTATAACATCATGGCATCAAGGTACTTTACATTAGGTATACATCATCAATCATGAAACTTGGCCGACTCTCTAACCACCGACATCTCAAGGACGGCGAGAGCTCTGCGGTGAGCAGTTCTAACATTCTGGTTTCCATGACGAAGCTTTGAATAATAGGAAGGGGTTTTATTGAATGAACCCTGTAAATATATTGAAGGATGATCCCGATAACAGTCGGCAAGAATTTGGACCCACTAGCGACACGCCATGACAGATGCGTGTCGACGTTCAGCCAAATCTTGTCACGAATAATATATAGCATCAAATACGATATGCAATCGAGCCATGTGTTGGCTAGAGCAAATGCTCCATAAAAGAAGGTGCATTAATATCTCTTCATGGAGTCTTCCCACAACTTGGGGCAAGATTCACAATCATCTCTGTCAAAAAGACGTCTGTCTCAAGTTGCAGACTTTAGGGATCTCTTTATACAACGTAATCGCTGTTTGGCAACAAACGACCAATGTTGCGCTATTTGGTTAAAGTATTGTGCCTGACGGCGCGTAAATAACTAAACATATACAACTTATTTAGTTGCGCTCACATGTACGTCCATCAACACTAGACGGGCATGTGAGAGCCTCATACACTTAAATCCCACGCGAAAAAAGGACTTAACATGGTGATACTCTTCTCTCACACTAGTGGCGTAGGAACTTCAGTACTTAAGTCTGATGTCTTGTAACCACGAACCCACAATTTTGGGAATACACGCGTCTCCTGGCACAGCTTTAGAATGGACACAGCCCTTTAGTTACGAGGGGCGTTCAGAAAGTAATGCACCACATCGTTTTTCTCAGGAGCTGTTTATTCAAAAAGCATGAAATTTATACACAATATACATGGATATGTCATGTAAACATCGGTATTATTCAACCTAATCCCAATCAACTTGTACCGCTTTATGCCAACGCGAAACAAGTGCATGTATTCCTAGCCCGTACTAGATTTTGTCTTGATCATGTAGCCATTTCTTCGCTGCATGAATCACTCCTTCATCATCTTCAAACCTTGTCCCACGGAGTGCATCTTTAAGTGGACCAAATAGATGAAAATCAGAAGGTGCCAAATCGGGACTATAGGGTGGATGGGGTAGTACAGTTCAACCCAATTTGGTGATTGCTTCCCGTGTTGCCAGACTTGTGTGAGGTCGCGCATTGTCGTGAAGGAGAAGCAGGTCTGCTGGATTCTTGTGCGGCCGAACTCTGCGAAAACGTTGATTGAGTTTTTCCAATGTCTTAATGTAAGCTTGCGAATTGATTGTCTCTCCTCTTGGCATAACGTCCACAAGAATCACGCCTTCAATGTCCCAAAAGACAGTGATCATGACCTTTCCAGCTGAAGGAATTGTCTTGAATTTCTTTCTTCTTGGTGATTGCGGATAATGAAACTCCATTGACTGTCTTTTTGTCTCAGGTTCAAAATGATGTGCTCAGGTTTCGTCACCTGTAACGATCTTAGCCAAAAAGTTCTCTCCATCAGCATTGAAACGCTCCACCAATTCAGAAGAAATTGCTTTCCTTTGCAATCGGTGGTCATTTGTGAGACTTCGAGGAACCCATCTTGCGCAAACCTTAGAAAATCCGAGAGTTTTTATAACTGCATTTGCACTACCAATGCTGACTGACAGCTGTAAGGCCAATTGTTGAGTAGTGATTCGCCTATCAGTAAGAATAATGCCCTCAGCGCATTTCAACATTTCTGCGTTGGTGGCTGTGGCAGGACGTCCACAGCGCAGCCGATCAAGCGGCTCCGTATCTCCAATTCCTGATTCTTTGATTCTCTGAACTAAGCGACTGACTGTACTCCTGTTGACTGCAAAACGTCCATACACATCACATAGACGCTTGTGAATATTCACAACAGTTTCCTTTTCTGCAACGAGAAATTCTATCACAATTCGCTGCTTATAACGCAAGTTGCTAACACGCTCCATTTCAACGGTTTAGGGCAGCCGTATTATTTGGCCGGTTGCTGTGTAATTTGGTGCACACAATTGACACATGCCATATTTGAAGTGTGCAAAATTTCATGCTTCTATCTTTATTATTAGCTGAGAAAAACGATGTGGTGCATTACTTTCTGAATGCCCCTCGTAGGTGCTGTTTGAATCACTTTGGTCTGGAAATATAAGTTACTTCCTCGGACGGCTGGTGTTCAGCAAATTCCTGGCCTGGGAAAACTGTTGGTAAAATTCCTCTTATGACATAGTCTGTGAAAAATGAGTTAATTCCTCTGACAGCTGGTGTTCTATGGATTCCTGGCCTGGCAAAACTGTTGCTAAAATTCCTCTCTGACTCCTTGTGATAAAATTCCGAAGTTTCCAGTCTTGTCTTAAAATTGCGGGTTTACCTGTAAATTCCAAAGTTGCCCAATACTCGATCTGGTACTTATAGTTGTGGAATTGTAAGTTCTATCCTCTTTCTTCTGGTTTGTAGGAGGTGTTTAGTTGACGCTGCGATGCAGTCTGTTCTGTTCTGTGTCTGATTTCTACAGTATATCTCACAATCCGGAGTTTCAAATCCCAGCTGTGTTTCCTGCTTAATGTTCCAATCAATTCATTGTAGCTTCTGGCGAACCAATCAAATCTATCTAGCACTGTTTGGGTGGGGAAGTTTATCATTACTCATCCCACGCGTATTTGAAAATATTAAATTTAATATACACGCGTGGCCTCTTACAATAGTGATGTCAAATCGTTACATAAGACTTCCGGCGCACCTCTATCACAATATTGTGACCGTGTGTTTTCTGGCGTAATGACTTCCGCCCAGATATCTATCCCGACAGATTATCTAATTATCCCCTTTATCTGCGTGCCTCCGCCAGACAGATGTCTGGTCAGACAGTGTTGTATTCTATCATCGTACGCACAATACAAGCTTGTGTCAACATGATCAACATCTTTCCAATGGGGTCAAATGTTTGCCCGACACGTTTCCACAGGTGGTCAGACGGATTCAGAGAGATAAGCGGGAGACTGGTCTGACGACTGGGTATTCTTACGATAATACGTCTGAGGAGTGGTAAACAATAAGATACGCATTACTCCCGTAGCAAATACTGCCATAGGGGAGTGGCGTGTTAGAGACTTTACCATGCTATGTCCAGCAAAGAGCAAAATAGTGAAAATAACGAATGAAAAGGCACGATTTATGCCAAACAAAAGCGATGAGTGAGAAAAATGAAGAAAAAGAAAGGATATTGCCGGAGGGCTGAAGGTGTGAGAGATCACACAAAAGAGCATATGCAGACGTTTTGTCACAAACGCACAAAGTTGTTTACACTTAATGAAATGTCATTGACGTAGTAGTGTTTCTGTTTACTGACTTTGGTACAAAATTAGTCTCTTCACATGACTCTCTTCTCCATAGTTTGTTCGAAATGTTCATGAATTTATTCACTTAACTTGATGTGTTCCTGGACGATAGACAGGAATGTTCCAGAATAGCTATGGAAATGGTTGATAATGCAGCACACACTATTATATATAGTATCTACTGATCTTCCAATACAATATGGTTATCAGCCCATCTGAGTGAACCAGCTGTCGTGCTCCGGAGTCGCAGTGCAGGACAACACTGGTGGTTTACACTTCTGACTTTCCGAGTCTATATATTTGACCGAAACCTAAAACAACACAAAGTCTGTGGCTAGCCTCTTCCTAAGAGTTTCACTAGACTAGTGTATGTTTGTTCAGTGTCATCTGGTGATGCATATTTATGTGATGTTCACATGTTCTTGTTACCTTGTCAGTATTACAGATGTCTACTTTGCAAATACAATCCTAAGTTGCACAGTTATAATGTACATTTATATTACACCAACTACTTTACAACATGATGTGATTTCATAGTCTCTTTTACACCTGCTGCCTTTCCAGTCAGCTCTGAAAAGTGCAGTGTTGATCCAACAAATATAGAATGATCCTTTACATATTGTGGATAGGACTTATGATAAACATTGAGGGTATCCGGGTTGGTTTACCAACTTCCACCCATCTTTTTCTTATAAATATTCATCCATGGTATGATTGATAGGTAGTTCCACACTTAATTATTTAAGAAAAACTGAAACAAATTATTGAATTATTTTGCAAATATATGCACAGTAAATCTACTCACCCTCTGGTCTTCAGAAATACGCTAACTGGACTTGATTTGATAAAGGCAGGCTGTCACAGAGTACACAATAGGTAAATGAAGTCGTGACTAGCTCTTTCCCTCCGTCCGCTATGTACAACTGATTTTGTGTGTGTGTGACCAAATTCAAACTTGCCGCTTGTTTAAATAAGGCTAACGCGAGCGACTGATATAGCTTTGATGTCTTCCAAATTCGGGCTGAAGGTTTTTCTGGCTTGTCGAGTACATTTTAGCCAACTGTGTTTTCCCTCTGCACATTACTTCGTCATACTCGTCTTCTACATCAGCTGTCGCTTTCGTTGATATCTCTTTTTATTCAGCTGAAGTGTAGCTTCCTTTACATATCAAACTTTCCCAGATTGGTTCTTCCTTCGCTTTAATACGATTTTTGAAAGTGAACTTTTTATCATTCTACTAACCACTCGACACAGTTACTTGCCAATAACACAGTAACTACAGCATACATACCCTTTCCCATTATATCCACAAATGCGTATCCTTTTCCTTGAGAAAATTGTGAAATAGAATCACTTTCTAACCATCCGTTTTCTTACATTTTAATAAAAACGACACATTCCTTGCTAACTTTTCCCACTGCCATTTTGTCAATATACGTATGCAAATGAGATGTGGCCATCTTGCGTGATGGTGCGTTTCTGATTGGCGGCTATTTTTGTTTTTCCATGAATCAATCCCTAAGGTATTTGTTTACATTCTGCCACAACGCTACAGACATGTGGTGTTATATAAAAGGGTTTAGAATATCACGTGAATGTCCTGAAATAAGCCGTTGACCAAAGGAAGCTTCCTACTTATATCAGAAGCAAGCAATCCATTTTTTAAGCAAAGAAAGCTGGAAAATATTGTGACAGAGAAAACAAATGACAATCAGAGAAAATACTGGAAAGTCTGACATCCTGGTACGAGAGGATGTCAATAATAGAATTGATTTGCAACACCGAGGACAGGAAGTTGTGGAGAGACTTTATCACCTGCACCAGCTGGGATAGTACATGATGACAACTGAAACGTCAGAAAGAATTACTCGACGTGTCTATGACCTACTGCGCGGTAAGGAATGCCCCTGAAGATGATCCCAAATAAAAGAAAGGGAAGTCTATACTAATAAATAAATAAACAAACAACACACAAAGGTATGTTTCAGTCACTCGAAGTAGAAGACTAGACGACAGAAAAACAACAGAAGTGATAGGCTTACCGGGAATCGAACCAGGACCTTCCGAACGGCAACCACCACCTAGCCACGCGAGCGAATCGCTACTATCCTCTCTGCCAGCTGAGCACTACAAAACATAGTGCTTTGCCGACAGAGGTCTAGCACGACTCCCCACGTAACCCGGATGTGTACCTAAGGACGACCCAGATTAATAATAGACGCAATCACTACTGCAGTCTTTTACTATTAAACAGTATAGGCCAGATTACACAAACCAAAGACCTTAATACCGCCGTGTCTAGTAAATAATAGAATAATGAGAATAGGTAAAGGACAGAAGGTAGGTTTTGGTATTGTATAAACGTATAAACATATACGGAGGATGCTCAGCTGGCAGAGAGGATAGTAGCGATTCTCTCCCGTGGCTAGGCGGTGGGTGCTGTTCGGAAGATACTGGTTCGATTCTCGGTAAGCCTATCACTTCTGTTGTTTTTCTGTTGTCTGGTTTTCTACTTCTTTATTTCTCACTGATTGCCTGATAACATACCATTGTGTGTTGTTTGTTTATTTGTTTACTGTTTACAGGCCTCGGGTTTCCCCTTCTTATATGTTTATACGTCTATAATAATAAAACTGGTTTACTTTCATCCAGTGGTCGGCGTCAGTGAGACAAGTTTGTCGCTGAGAGGGTTAGTTAACTTTATTCGACCTAGAAGACTGCCCCATACAGTGCGATTGCCGATAGGAGATTGGCCCCGGGCACAGACTGACGCTTCATTTTCCCAGCGTCAGTCAATGTCGACTTTGAAGTCTTTCATACTAAAGCGATTCTATGTTTAGCTTGGGCTCCAGAATCCCAGACAATTATTTTGTACTGACAGAATAGTCGCATAGTAATAAATAATGACAAAGTCAGAAGTTATGGTGCTTTGTTTGCGTCATGTTTTATTCACAAAGACAATATTTCCATTTTTGGTTTGGGCACCTCTCAGATTATAGTTAAAAGAGCTACCATAGCACGCTTTCAAGTGCAGAAGATCTAGATATATGACAAGGGGGAGCGTGAGAGGAAGCTGGGAAGACAAAGTTAACAAAATCCAAAGGAAACAAGTATCACACTATTCAGAAGAACACATCTCGCTCAGAAACGAAAACTGTTTCTCCCCAGGTCGTTTAGCAGCACAAGTGGACTGTGCACAATAAATAATAAATGCCATCTCCTGTTTAATTCTGTAGATATACTAGGAGATGTTAAAGTGCTTCTGAATGTTTCCTTGGAATGACAAGAGCCGGGAACCTAAAAGACACATCGAAAAACAAGTACAGCGCTGGAAGCAGAATTTAATGTTTGGCCTCGGGTATGTAGCAAACATTTAAGACAGTAAATCGATGGAACCACGGGCGTTAAGTGTAAGTTTGGAAACAAGACTTGGCGCGTTGGGCAATATCCAATTTTGGAAGGCGTCAAATGGCAGACGATCACTTTTGGCGCCATTTCTTCAACTTATGTTCAACTTCTATTAAATGGCTGTCTCTAACTACAACTACAAACTCTGATACTCCACTACTACCAATACTGCTACTACTACTACTACTACTACTACTACTACTACTACTACTATTACTGCTACTACTAATAATACCACTGTTCCTAGTAATACTAATACAACTGCTACTAATAATAGTACTATGCTCCTACTACTACTAATACTACTAATGCTGTTGTCAGGCCCGGATTAAGGCCGATTGATGCCCTAAGCACAGCCCGCCAATGGTGCCCCCTCCCCCCCCCCCCCCCCCCCCCCCCGACGCTTCCATTACTTAACTGACAAGACATTAAGACTCAATAAATGCTGAAGAGACTAAACATTAAATTTTCTTCCTGGCCAGACCCCACTTAAATTCATGCAGAAAAACGTTGGTAAGACAGTCAAACATACTGAACTCTAGGTCTATGTCTGACCCTTTCAGTCACTCAACATACCGAAGAAAACTTTTTTTTTTTTTTAACAATTCGGATTGAAGTCGAACACTGCAGATATTGAAAATTTCAAAAAATTCGACTAAAGACAACGGTGTCAGTGAAAGAGATGAGAGTTAACGGCATGATAGGTAGAGGGAAAATTCTGTAATCCCTCCCCCCTTCCCCTTCCCTTGGTGCCCTAAGCACGTGCTTATTTTGCTTAATGGTTAATCCAGCCCTGTATGCTGCTACTACTACTAGAACTCCTATTACACCACTCTTACTACTACTACTACCACCAACTACTACTGCTGCCATCACAACCACCTTTGTTGCTATACTCCGAAGACCAGTGATTTTGCTGCTGTGCTACATTAACAACTACTACTACTACAATTATTGCTGCTGTTACTGCTACTACTACTACTACTACTTCTACTACCGCTACCACTTTTGCTGCTATTCTCCTAAGACCACTAATTTTACAGCTGTGCTGCTGCTACTACTACTAGTACAAACAGTATTTCACAACAGTCACCACCACTACTACTACAACCAGTATGTCACCACTACTACCTCAACTACTGATACTACTTTATGCACATGTTTGTTAACATCACACATCCGTTTATTCTTCTTGCGGCTAAACTGTTTAATTCATTTATATTTCCTTTGCTTGAAACCCTTGTTAGTGGTCTCCTGTTTCCTGTCTTATCACAGAAGTTCAGGTTCACGCGAGACAAAAGCACGCATGGTAAAGCAATACTCTTGTCTACTTCTCAGCTCTCAACCAGTTCTTCAGATCAGTTCGGCTGTTTCTAAAACCTTCAGGAACGTCAGACAAACACGGTTAAACACAAACAACAAACACATTAACAAATGAATCATTAATGTATATTCTTCATGGCTCTGTGGTCTAGATACGCGAACACTGAACAAGAGGGTGGAATATGAATTCAGCATTTGATACGCTGGTATAGGGTTAGGGCGCGTGCTTCGTAAAAACAAAAATAAATAGATCCAGGAAATACGTATTTGTGATCTGTATCGATTTGCTTAAAGCTATAAAAATCAAACAGTTTACATATTGTGAAAGATCTAGAGATGTTGATTAGACTGAAGATGTAAGTAGGTAGCAAGATAAAACTCCGCCTAAATAATATGAAAACACGTGTCATAGTTAAATAAACAAAAACAAAAGAACGCAATGTAAAAAAACAAACAATAAATAGAAGGTACAAATCTGAAGCAAGTAAAGAAATACTAAAACTTTCTGAACATGATTTCTCTCCCCTTGCTCTTTATGAAGCGTAGTTTGTCCCCTTACTGAAAGCCTGCATCAAGCATTTACGTGGTCTTGCGGAGATAGTTTCTGTAGCTATCTGTTTAACGTGATGAGGTTTCCAGCCCCATGCACAACAATGTATTCGTCGCCTCTTACGACACGCCAGCAAAAATTATAGGCATATTCTTTCTTTATCTCACTGGAGACACGCCGGGAACGACATGAGGCGACAATTGACCTGGGCACAATATTAACATTAGAGAAAAGGTGCTTCACGGAGATGTAATGCAGAATATTAACATTAGGGGAAAAGTGCTTCACGGAGATGTAATGCAGAATATTAACATTAGAGAGAAGGTGATTCACGGAGATGTAGTGCAGAATATTAACATTAAAGGATAAGGTCCTTCCCTGAGATGAAGAGCAGAATATTAACATTAGAGGGAAGGATGCTTCGTAGAGATGTGGCCTAAATATTAACCTTAGAGGAAAGGGTGCTTCATAGAGATGTGAGGAGAACATTAACATTGAAGGTAAGGGGGCTTCACAGAAAGGTCGTGCATAATATTAACATTAGAGAGAATATGCTTCACAGAGATTTAGAGCAGAATAGCGCATGTGTGATGAGTTACTGTTAATTTTTATTTTCAACTCGCCCCATTTCTTGTCCCATTTATTAATTTTGGTTCTTTTTTTTTATTCGAATGCGCCCTAGTTCGTATTTGTTTAATTCTGGGTTATTCTGTATGGCGGTAGGATGACTCATACCACCAACACCAACCCTTCTCGGTTGGAGATGGGGAAAAACCCCTACCCGTGTTGTAACGTGGGCTAGCGAGTCATTCTTGTTGATAGGCGGTCAGTATAGTTAGGTAATATTACGTACATTTTTCAGCGAGCTTCGAGGGGAGTCTATTTTCTTTGATCCCCCCCCCCCCTCCGTTCCAGCAGGGGAATAACTCTTCGTCGCTAGTGGAATGGTCGAGTTAAGATAATATTATGATATTTAACGGGATGCTCGTACGATTGTATTTGATTTTTAATTATGTAGCAGTCATTAGGTTACGTCAGAAGTTGGGTTGGAGGCGGATTTTAGGAGACGATGCTAGAAGCTATGACTCACCGCGTCGATCTTGCATCAGAAAACTGGCCCTATATATGCAGGGCCAAATTAATAGTTAGTGCTCCAAGAATTTTATTGCCGTGAATAGCGTCAGTTCAGTCTGCCCGGTTCGTGGATATTCTGAAAGTCTGGGTATGTTCGTAAACTTAATAAGTGGTGTAAGAATGTTAGCTAATAGAGTTAGCAAGTAAGAGTAAGCTTTCTTCTGGGATTTAATTTTATTGGTAGTCAGTAGTTGCCATCCATTGCCGACTTCTACAAAGCTAGAGCCCGTGTAATGTAAGTTTTGATGTAATTATACTATGTCTAGCTAGCGAGTTCTATGATTTCGTGGCGCGGGTTTGAAATATTAACGGTTGAGAATAGGGCTTAGGTTAGACGAGAGCACTGTGTAACGTTATAATGAGTTCAGAGTAACCACAGTTGATTATGATAAATAGAAGTGTAGGTACGCGGGTTTTTTTGTGGGTGCCTAAGAAACGGGTATAATTAATGTAATTCAGAAGGAGAAGGGGTGAAGAGTGTTTAATATTCTGATATATGGTGTAGGCATTTGTGTGTTAATAAGTTGTGCTATTTGTTAATGTAATTCAGAAGGAAAAGGGGTGAAGAGTGTGTAATATTCTGATATATGGTGTATGCATTTGTGTGCTAAATAAGTTGTTCTATTTTGATAACCTTCCATGGCTGCCTTTAATATAAGAATAGTGCAGGGGAGGAGAAGGAGTGAGCGTTAAGTCTGACCCGAGAGCAGAAATAATATTTAGAGATGGGAGCTTTATTTAGGGAAGATTTATTATGGTATGGGAAACGGGGTTTAGGTAAATCTCGGTTGTTAATGTGTTTTGAATTATGTATTTTTTGAATTGGTGTAAAATAGTTGTTATTTTGTCTTACAGCGATTCACGGCGGAGGGTAGGTAACCCTAAGCCTGCAACGGACTTTGCCTTCTCAGAGAGGGAGGCAAGAGACAACATCGTAATTGAAGAGAACTGGGGTACGCGCATAAGCAACTGGCGCCCCAGTTACGTCTGCAACACGGAGAGGCATTTGGAAATCTCACGACGTGAGGAAACATATACCTCAGCGTGGAATTGCCTAGGAATTTGAGCTCTTAGCTTGTACGGCCAAATACAGAACCGGCTACGTTGACTGGTATTGTTTACACACTGCCACAATAAAGCAGTAGCCCAACACCCGTAGCCGGTTAAATCGTCGTTGTGTGAAAAATAGGGTGCCATCATCAGAGCTAAATCTACAGCCAGAGCCCCAAATATATATATATATATATATACATATATATATATATATATATATATATATATATATATATATATATATATATATATATATATATATATATATATATATATATTCACCAAGTGCCCCTTCATCAGTTATTCTGGAGAGGAGAGAGGGAAATCATAACTCTCTGTTAAATGCAGTCGGGGACGTAATTCTCAGATTCTTGGTCAAAGGGGAGTTACTCACTATATACTTTGGTTTAAGTCAGAAGTAGCTGTTATCCCACTTGTCTTTTAGCCAAGCGGTCTAATTTTAGGACCGAGGTCTTGTAACCTGACCATATATGGCTCGAGTGGTCAGCTTTTCCTGGAATGTTTCAGATCGCCCACCTGAGCTTAACTCAGGGGACTTGCGTCTTACGACGCATGCGCGAGAATTTGGGGCGCGGAAAGAAGCCTGTTTGTTCGGGGAGTCGAGCTGAGATTTTCAAGGGGTTAAGACGCGCAGCGTCTCCTATCTGGCTAGGCGTTCGGGGAAAGAAAGCCTCTGTGTGACAAAAGAATGTCTAAGATTTATCCCCATGTGTTATTCTAAGCACCAAAGGATGGCAAGTGTTGTTTTGGTGTTATTCGTTGGATTCCTGGCAAGGTAAAATAACTTTACACCATTTTTTCTCTCTGTTGTCAATTGACATTGTAGTGACTTTTCCTCCTGTGCGGGAAAGAGTCACTGAAGATATTAGCGTTGGAGCTCGCTCATTATACTGACATTGTATTTATTGGGTTAGAGGAAGCCCAGAGAACATTGCACATGTTAAAGCCCGCTATTCAGGCGGCATCATTTGAACAAGGACTGACATACCTTGTTTGTCAAAAGGAAAGCCACAGAGGTCATCGTATTTTTAGGAGCCCGCCATATTTGCGCGGCCTGCTTATGCCAGAAAATGTACCTGACTGGGTTAGTCAGAGGATATTCAAAAGAAAGTAGAGATTAGCATTGTATGCTAGTAGCCCGCTAACTTTGCGGTGTAATTTGACCAGAGAAGTACCTGACTTGCTGGGGTCAGGTGAAAAATGAACTAAGCTTATGTACTTGACTACCCGCTCCCTATGCGGGGTAGTTTTTCCTGTAGCTGTACCAAGGAAGGATAGAATGATATGCCAGTACTATGATATGTACAAGCTACTAATGATTTATAGATGCCAGCTGCATTGAACTGTTATCATGCCTATGATGTTACTGAGTCTTGTCAACATGACTATGTATTGATGTCAGCGTAACCTGTTGTCGTCCTGTAATAAAGTGTTGAAACGTCAACAGCCGTTTAACGCTTACTTGACTTCATCTTCGTGAGTTACTGTGATGTCCTCATGACTTGTTTACAGTAGCCCTGTGTGGGCGTGTATGTATATATATCATCAATACCAAACATCAACATACCAGACGTATACAACCATTCAACATGTAGTTAGCCAGCTCTTTGAGGTCCCATCTACAGAACTGTACCTCAACGATAAATTAAACTACAACATTTTTGGTGGCCAGCTGGTTTTGTCTGGTAACCAGCACTTACGGCGTCTGTAACCCATTCAACATTCGGATGTCAAGATACAGTGAACTATGGTCGTTACGTTCTACATGATATCTAGGTCACAGCAAACTACACCATAACATAAATTCAGCCAACATTGTGGTGTGCCGAATAGTGTTCAATCGACAAGGATATGTCAAGTTCGGCTGTAAACTGAAAGTACCCAGGCGCAGCCCGGAACGTTGTTGACATGTCCTGAGTCTAAAGTACACGGTGAATTGCAGTGCTCCCGACTCCATTAGCTACTGGACTTTAGTGTCGCTGCCTGTAGAACGGTGTACACAACTGTCAAGTCGATATCAGAAGGTCCAGTGCCGATACCATTGTTGTTGCTGTGTTCCTGTCTTCCTTATTTGCTGGTCTATTGAAGTCGCCATTGCTCATCATAGCCAGAAGCAGAGCTGTAAGAACATCTGTACCCTACGTTTCAGAGTTCTGTACCCTTCAGCGGTGGATCCTCTGCTCCTTGGATGCCTATTGGTGTACTGATATGTTGCTGCTATTGAGGATTGTTATCAGAAGATAAGTGGCCTGTTTATGTTTGTGAACTGTGCCTTTATCTTGTGACTGAATTGAGCCTTCCTCTTTTCACAATCTTTGTTTACATATTCTTTGTTTACATATTACATATTTTTTTGTTTACATGTTATATAAGTGTGCATTTCAGCGGGTTTCGGTTGGGCGGTGTCTGTTGTAGGGTATCCCACGTCTAAGATTTATCCCCATGTTTTATTCTAAGCGCCAAGGATGGCAAGTGTTGTTTTGGTGTTATTCGTTGGATTCCTGGCAAGGTAAAATAACTTTACACCATTTTTTCTCTCTGTTGTCAATTGACATTGTAGTGACTTTTCCTCCTGTGCGGGAAAGAGTCACTGAAGATATTAGCATTGGAGATCGCTCATTATACTGACATTGTATTTATTGGGTTAGAGGAAGCCCAGAGAACATTGCACATGTTAAAGCCCGCTATTCAGGCGGCATCATTTGAACAAGGACTGACATACCTTGTTTGTCAAAAGGAAAGCCACAGAGGTAATCGTATTTTTAGGAGCCCGCCATATTTGCGCGGCCTGCTTATGCCATAAAACAGTTCTTAATCCAAATGAGCCAGGATCTAAAAGAATTTGCTCTATGTAATTTTGGTTACGACTATTCAAAGGAGAAAGCAGTGAGACTTTCCAAGTTGATATCTACTATTTTTTATGGTGAAGGTAATGTTATTGAGTTGGAAGCTTTACAAAAAACGATAAAAGAGCTTCAGGGTGAAAAGAAAGCTCTTACTGATGAATTACAGCATATGAATTTTGAAAATACTGTATTCAAGATTAAAGTGTCGGGGTTAATAGAAGATAATAAGAAATTCTATGACTCTTCTTTTAGTCAGAAGAAAGAGTTAGAAGATGAAGTGACCTCATTAAAACAGATGGTGAATAACCAGATAGATAAGGTGAACTCTTCCACGCTGGATTTAAAACTACTGTGGAAGATAATAGAAACATTAGCTCTTTCTCATGAGAATAAATTAAGACAATCTCAACTGGAGAAGGAGGAAAAGGAGTTAGAGGATGAGATGAGTTCTATTAAAAACAAATATCTATGTAATGAACAGGCTCTTATTAGAGAGCTAGAACAAGTCAAAATGAACTATGAGAAGTTGAAGGTAGATTATGTAGATTTGGAATTTGAGATTGAAAAACAGAAAGTAGAAATTGAGGAACAGAAATTAGAGGCTGAAGAAAACTATTGCAGAAGCAGAAGTTACAAAACTTCGTAAAAGAGTTGACGGCCTATTAGATATTGTTTTGTACAATAAGATGTTGCCTACTACGAAGGTGAATAGATTTAAACATAAACCTGAAGGTCAATATGTTAATAATGCAAAGAGTCAGCCACATGCACTCAATCCAAACCATAACATCAAATATGGTGTAAACAAATGTTTTCGTGGCAAATATGGTTTCCCACGTAATAACTGTGATGGAATACATTGATACAGCGATAAAATCATCCATTATAAATATAACAGTTAAAATAAAATGTAGGGATAAAATATAGTTATGAATCGCTGCTGCTTCTTCGCCCACGCCACAAGCGCGTTGATTTTGGCAGACCGTACATTCGTTTTCTAGTGTCATTGAAAAAAAAACTATTTATAACATGGGGACACGAAAGGCCTATTCGTTCAGACGGGGTAAGAAAAGGAGGGAAGAGAAAAATGATGCCGTTTGCAAACGGTGTTTGAATCTAAGCCTAGCATACGCGCGAACTTGTAGTTAGTTGTTTGAAATACGACGAAAGTTAAAAAATGTTCGTCAATTGGGTCACGAAAACAGGCTTAGCTCTTATTGAGAATGACGTAATTTCCAACGTAATACGGACGATTCTCATAATTAGTTTGAAAATAGTGGTAAAAAGAAGTGAACGAGTGGTAGATATAGATTTCAAGACTAACATGGAAAAAAATATGGAATTCCTTATTAATAGGTTTAGAATCACAAAAGTTAGCTAGTTTAAGAGCTTATCATTTCCTGATAAATAATATGCTTTCAAATAAAAGGATGGACAGATAACTCGGAAGTTATTGACAAAAGACTGATTTGTTCGGTGCAGACTGGCAGACAGATGTTCGTTTTGCTTACATTTTGACGCGTCCTTGAGTAAAAGCAGGAAAAGGGTCATGTGTTCTGTAGGAAAAGGGGTAGACACGGGGTAGAAATTTTGGGATAGCTCAAACTGAATATTGTTTTTTTTTTGTGTTGGGCCAAAACCAAGTCCATTTTTGGGGAATGCCAAGTTCGGACAGACCGACCGACAGAAATACACTACACATTGGACCAAATTTGACCTTAGTGTAAAATTTTGAATTTAAAAAGCTTGGCTTTCCTATCTGATTGGTCAACACAGTTAAGATTATTAGAAAATTGGACGGCTCGTTGCCATTTTTTTAAGACTGTCCATAGAAGCAGATCGTTGATGCTGTGAAGTGTGGCGTCCACTGAATATAAATAAATAATATAAGGAATACGGACGCCATAGTCCAGCCAGCAGCTCAGCTGAGTTTTTGCTATTTCAACGTACCTGTGTGTTTTCTTTTGAATTGTGGTAAGACAGAAATTATTAACCTTTTTATTTAACAATTCTGTCGTGAGTGATTACTGCCATATAATGAAAAATGATTACGACAAGTGAGTACTTATTCTAGGTCCCCAGCCAACTGTTACAGGGCCTAGAGGTTGAATTATAATATGATAAACTATCAGAAATGTAGAATACAGATTTTTTTTTCAGGTGGTCAGGTGGAAACATATCACCCACCTTATTATATGGAAAGAAGAGATTAATGATAATATTTCAGATGCAGTGCAGGCCTTAGAGGAGAGGAATATGAAACTAGTGCTACTTGATAACAGCATTGATGTAGATGTGCTGGGTCGGTCAGGGTGAGATCTGACCCTGTTTTTTATTTCAATGTATTAATGCTTGTAAAAACATGGGGGATTAGGTATTATGTTAAGAACCTAGCCTAATTTTGTGGTTTCAGAGTTTCTTTGTTTGGCACTGTGCTAGTGCCAGATATTCTGAAGAGTACAACACTGTATGAAATGAGATGCCTACCATACTACCTCAGCGCATGTGAGGAGTGGGCCTAAGGATACAACTATCTTCAATCGTCACAGGCCAGATAGTGTTATAGAAACTGGCCCTGCTGAGATTCATCATCAACGAGTACTAAATAATATAAACTCCATTGTGTAACCGATAAACTTTTCCACCCTCAATCCTGTTAAAAACAAATGAACACTGTTAAATAAAGGACTGGGTATGATGAAAATACCCCGACCAGACATCAAGCACTAGTTAATAAAGACTTTAGTTTTAGTACTAATATTAGCAAATTTAAATTATGTATATGTACAGGTCTTTCATGTGTTTACTTGATCATATGTAATTTTATTGAAAGTGATTCATATTGAGTTGAAAGTCCTGACCAGAAGAAAACTAGGTTCAGGACAAAATTAAATTTTGAAAAAAAAAATTGTAAATTACTAAATTTTAACCACAGTGTCAGTTGACTTAATCATAGAGATTAATATTAGTGTTTGTGTGTGTTTGTGCACTTAATTACCAGCACACCACATTTTCATTACCCTAGACATTAGACGTAGCTATCAGACATACTAGTCAAGAATAAGTCTGATTGAGGTCGTAGGGTGGTAGCAGCAAGGTACTCAGTAAACTCATATAAACTGTTATTCTCAGGGACCTTCACAGCTGACCTCATTCAGTACACTAAGTAAACATAGCAACAACACTTAATAACATCAAAACCCACCACATTCACGATACTGCCTCTAATGGAAGTGATTCTTGGCGTCAGGCCAACAAAAGTAATTTAAGTGTCAGTCTTTTGGATCACGGTGAGGACTTTGATAAATGTCATGACAAGACTCCTCAGACAAACCGTGCATCGACTTCTCAGAGTTCTGATAAACTTATAACAGCCGACAAAACTATTAGTACCCATCATACTCAGCCAGTCAGTATGATGTACCTATTAAGCACATTGCTATAGGCAAAAATAACAACAATTTTGCTAGGAGATAATCGTGATTGTGGACAGTACCAAAGGCGTCCATCACGTAATGGTTCTTCTTTCAAGGAACTGGAGGCAATTGGTTCGTGTGGAATCCTCAAAATTTTGGTCCCAGTAACTATAGGAACTTTGATTTAGAGGTTACCAAACCTTATAATAATTTTTCTTGGAGACAAACAAAATCACTAACTGAAAAGATATTTTGATCATAAGAGAAAATACCATTCGCAACTATGCTAACTGGGGTTCAAATCCGAACAATGGTTCCAATAGTTTTTATAATGGTGATAGATCTCGGTATGACCCTATCGAACGTCATGGTTGATAAATTGATTGATTTATTTCTCTGTTACCGTTCTCTGGTATAACAGAGGAAGGTTTAGTTATCACAATAACGTATGGGTTCAGTGCTAAGTTCCGAACGCTTTGGGGGCCACATTTTATACGTAGGGAATTACATGTTTTAAATATTGGATATTAGAAATTATTACGGTTTTTCATCAATTACAATTGTGTCATTTGTATTTTCTCTAGGTCGTTGCATTGCTGTTTTTGGGAGTCTGGACATTTTTACCAGCCATTCCAGAGGGATTTTTTGATGAAAATCTTGTTTACCCTTCGGTGGGGGCTTATGCAATGCTGTAGAGATGCCCGCTATGTACACTATGTTCGTGGACTTTTCACATGGCTATCTCCATGTAGTTGGGTGGGGTAATTTTGTATGAATCAAACATTATATTAAAAGATATCTATTTTTTGGTATGATGGTAAAACCTTTTCTACATTCAATGTGTTTTATAGGATAGTGCGGTACATTAACTTAGTTAACAGTTTAACATGAAGGTAATGACACCGCTGTTGTTGTAATTAAATTGCTAGATAGACATAGGAGATATTGTTATTTTTGGATGTTCGATATATTAGCTACATGTATGTAATTTTGAGCTAGCATTGTAACGTTGCCAGCACTTTAAGGTGGCATGTCTGGCACAACTCATTTGAGGAATTAGAATGGTAATACTTTAAGAGAATAATTTCTCTAACGGTGTGAGATTATATTTTTCTGTTCTCACTCAACGCTCCATTGGGCGGTCAATCTAGCCCTGACATGTTATGACGTAATATATATTGTTATTGCCCTTCATTTGAGCGCATCATTCCTGCGTTTAGGAAGCCTGTTTGTACATGCCTCATTATTATTTTTTGGGGTGTGTATAATTTATTTGTATGTCCATGTACACCTCCATGGATGTGATATTTATTTATGCTAGAGCATTTGATTACCAGATGTTAGTGGTTTTGGAATACGGGTATTGTCAACCCTCCTTCTGTCCTATTTTCTATTTTCAAAATAATATGATGGTATTCATTTTTTTTTCCGGGGGGCTGTGGTAGACTGTTAAATGCAGTCGGGGACGTAATTCTCAGAATTTCTTGGTCAAAGGGGAGTTAGATTACTCACTATTTACTTTGGTTTAAGTCAGAAGTAGCTGTTTATCCCACACTTGTCTTTTTAGACCAAGCGGTCTAATTTTTCGAGGACCGAGGTCTTGTAACCTGACCATATATGGCTCGAGTGGTGCTCAGCTTTTCCTGGAATGTTTCAGATCGCCCACCTGAGCTTAACTCTCAGGGGAACTTGCGTCTTACGACGCATGTCGCGCGAGGAATTTGGGGCGCGGAAAGAATAGCCTGTTTGTTCGGGGGAGGAGGGACGAGCTGAGATTTTTTCGAGGGGTCAGTTAAGACGCGCAGCGCGTCTCCTATTTTCTGGCTAGGCGTTCGGGGAAAGAAAGCCTCTGTGTGGACAAAAGAATGTCTAAGATTTATCACCCATGTGTTATTCTAAGCGCCAAGGATGGGTAAAAAAGTAAGTGTTGTTTTTAAGGTGTTTGGTGTATTCGTTGGATTTCCTGGCAAGGTTAAAATAACTTTTACACCATTTTTTTCTCAAAAAAAAAACTGTTGTCAATTGACATTGTTAGTGACTTTTCCTCCTGTGAAGGGGAAAGAGTCACTGAAGATTAAACTTTAGCGTTGGAGCTCGCTCATTATACTGACATTGTATTTATTGGGTTAGAGGATAGCTTCCAGAGAACATTGCACATGTTAAAGCCCGCTATTTCAGGCGGCATCATTTGAAACATGGACTGACATACCTTGTTTGTCAAAAGGAAAGCACACAGAGGTTCATGTATTTTTTAGGAGCCCTGCCATATTTGCGCGGCCTGAAAGTATGCCTTGCATCAGAAAAAGGAGAAATGTACCTGTAGACTGTGGGTTGGTTAGTCAGAGGATATTCAAAGGAAAGTACAGAGTTAGCAATTGTATGACTAGTAGTCCGCTAACTTTTGCGGTGTGTAATTTGACCAGAGAAGTACCTGACTTGCTGGGGTCAGGTGGAAGAATAATGAACTTTAAGCTTATGTACTTGTACTACCCGCTCCCTATGCGCGGGGTAGTTTTTGCTGTTTTCTCTGTAGCTGTACCCAAGGAAGGAAAAGAATGATATGCCATGTTTACTTATGTTATGTACAAGGCTACTAATGATTTATAAGATGCCTGCTGCAAATTTGACTAAACTGTTATCATGCCTTTGATGTTACTGAGTCTTGTAACATGACTATGTGTATTGATGTCAGCGTAACCTGTTGTCGTCCTGTAATAAAGGCGTTTGAATCACGTCAACTGCCGTTTAATCGCTTACTCAGGTACTTCATCTTTTGCGTGAGTTACTGTGATGTGGTCTAATGACTTGTTTACACGTAGCCCTGTGTGGGGCGTTTGGGCGTATGTATGTAATATATCATCATACCTAAAAAGCATCAACATTCTGTCCAGACGTTATACTAACCATTTTTCAACATGTAGTTAGCCAGCTCTTTGAGGTCCCATCTACAGAACTGTACCTCAACGATAAATTAAACTACAACACTCTCTAATTGATAACGGGAGGAGGTACGTGACGAAGAGCATTGCATCGGAGCCCCAGACGAAGACGATAGCGTCAGGAAGGCACTGAACTGAAGTAGAGGAGAGAGAGTAGAGTTAGATATATAATACTTAGAGGAGAGCCTCTGAGTTAGTGTGGTAAAGTGGGATGTTATAAATATTTATAGGGGACTTAGTGTACTGACTGAGATCAGCTGTGAAGGTATCTGTATCTAATAAGTGTGGTGTATT
Source organism: Oreohelix idahoensis (assembly GCA_024509875.1). Taxonomy (NCBI): domain Eukaryota; kingdom Metazoa; phylum Mollusca; class Gastropoda; order Stylommatophora; family Oreohelicidae; genus Oreohelix; species Oreohelix idahoensis. The sequence continues at coordinate 8,274 of JAMPIV010013706.1, read as the reverse complement.
ACAGATAACCTTACTTGCTACCACATTTATACCTCAGTCAGAATTATTCTGGAATATTGTGATGACTACGTTAGATGTCTAGGGTTATGAAAATGATGAAGCGTAAGTCACAACAACAACAGACAGATAAACAATTTAATTTATTCCACAACACTTTACAACACTGTGACACTCACACACATATAACACTCTATAAGACTATCTTAAATGAGTCAAGTGTTTAAGTTTAAAAATATATGTATTAATTCTTTGTCAATAATGGATATCCTGATTCAACTACACAGTAAACCAGGAATCACAATCAAATGTAATTACAAGTATTATTTACACAGTTTATATATATGAACTTTGTATTGACATAGTTTATTATTATTATTCTATGTGTGTAATTTGTGCAGTAGTAATATGAGGTAATACTGGTTTTGTTCAAGCTGGTTGTTGTTTTTCATCATGACTTCAAGTGTTTGATTATCGGGGAAACTAGTATTGGGGGAAACAGTTTCACCAAAATAGTTCCTGTCATTTGAACCAATTCCTTGTCCCTCTGTGGTTAACAAAATGTCAATTTTTGAGGGGCACATAATGTTGAGCTACTCTGGCCACAGAAGCTTATCTTTCGTGATGGCGGCAGGAAAAGACTCCTCTGCTCGATTGCTTCACTGTGTTCTGGAGACACCTCACTGGTCGCTATCTGGACCAAGGAGTATGCTGTCAGCCTCTGGATTCAGCAAAACTCAGACCAGGTGCTGCTTCAATAACTAGGCCCACAGTCCCTGAAACAAGAAGGTTGTACCTCCTATTTCAGAACTAATTTATAATCTATTTCCAGACTGAACACAATACATAACAAAGACTGAGCTCAGAGCGGTAGGCCACCCGCTATCTTCATCTGAAACAAATTTACACCCAGTATTCTCCTCCTAAATGGTTACTACGCCTCTGCAATTCCAGCCTTAGTTCCTTCTAGTCAATAAGATAAGTGTCAGTGTACTGTTTGGCAATTCCATGCAGTTTTACTTTTCTCCGACACCTTCTGTTCAGGTTGGAGCACTATATAGGCCTTGCCTCATGTTCGCTACTGAACCACATACATATACAGACATAAATTATCAATTTACATTCAATTTTCATTAAAAAGATATTGAATATATCAAGCTTACCACAATTCATGGAAATAATACACAGATACGTTGACTGGCGATGAATAATGGCACAAATTATGGCACAAATTCCGATCCGCCTCTGTCCCAGGCTTTTATTTAGAAAAATATGATCTGGCTCTCAACGCACTGTTTCTTAGTAAGTTTATTTTAACATGTGGCACTGAACTGACGCTCCTAATTGCCTATATTGGCGGGTCTAACCAATCGGGCCATGTTTACACAGCTTTTCAAAAAAAGTACTCCTACTCACTGTCGCAAAATTGGTTTCAAGTCATTGCAAATGGGTTCAGTTAGATTTATAAACCCATCTACGATCGAGTGACCGCTTTCAAAATGGCGGCGTATCAGCGAAATGTGTATCGGACAGAGGAAATCGCCAACGATAAATAAAAACAGAAGGGAATCCGTATGAAAAGGATTTTACATTTCAGTACAGGGAAGGATGGTGTATAACTGCATATAAGATGGAACGGTAGGAAGTTCTCATTTACGGAGATATATGCGTATTTCGGCTGCCCACAGTTACGCTAAAAGCATGTAAACCCACTTCTGTTCTAAATATTAAAATCAACAAATAACAGTTTGGGAAATTACATGGATAGGAAGATAGAGTTTTATCAGCTGTATAAAACTAGATAAGATGGAACAATATGGATATTATATATGCCGAGAATGATAAGGCAAAATTTCAGTCGACGCACAGTTCGGCCGAAATCACTGTTCGGGAAGGATTTTTCAGGCTTAGGTTTAAGCTGTGACGTCGGTACTCTCCGATACGTCCGCGCTATACGTATTTAAAGCGTATCGGTAAAACTGGAGGGATACAACGAAGAGGGTTCAGACAGACTGGAGGCAGAGTTTCGCCACTACCCATGAATTGTGAGCGGATCGCCAGAAACATTTTTAAGTCCAGTATCTGAAGTCTGAGGGTAAGCGAAATTATGATAACTACCGTGTATAATAATTGTTATTTCAGGTTCATATAGAATTCACAAAATATGCCTGTATAATAATCATTGATATAATGTATTGTATTTTTAATATGATCTAAACATGTGCATTGTGGATGAGATGATTGTTGCTTGTACAAAAATTAATCACAAATAGCCCCACGGCCTAATGAAGATATATTTATCATATTGCTTTATCGCTTACGAAGATAAAGGCAGTCCCATGGCAGAGATTGTCATAGGGAAATGAAGTGTTAGGAACTTCATCATGGAAGATCCCAGTTACGAGGCTAAGGTGACTAGTCCCCTTCCTCGCTGCCTTTGCCTTCCCTAGTTCGAGCGCACAACTTTGTACCCATTTACAGCTGGTAAACTGGAGGGTTCTACAGCCAGTTTCAGTAGAAAGCAACCTGATCACATGGTCACTCACTTTATTTATTTTATGTATTAATTTTGGGTAGTTGCTAAGATAGCACCAGTATTGGAATTTGTACTTGATATGATTTAGAAGGATCAAGTTATAGATCAGAAAAGGATGTATAGGAGCAGAGTAAACCAGATGATGTTTATTACTGATATGTTAATATTAATTCTGTATCATTGAAATGATGTTACTTGCTATGACTGTATAACTTTGACACCTGATGACTGACTTGTCTGACTTATGTGCTAGTCAGTTACACTTAATTGACATGTTAATATTAATGCTATATCACTGAAATGATGTCCTTACTTACTATGATTGTATAACGGTGACATCTGATGACTGACTGGTCTGACATCTGTGCTAGTCAGCTACAAGTCTAGCCAGATACTAGCCAAGGCTGATATGTTGCAGGTTCCATGAAATAACTCAAACCAGACTTCCAGTATCAGAAGCCGGTGCAGTTCATCCGAGGCAATCCCACAAAAGTGCAGGACCCCAAAGAGTGAACTTCAACTGGTCATTGGCATCCCTACTGTTGGGCCTACCAAGTCTGATATCAGCAAAGGACAGTTTCAGCAGTATCAAGTTGGAAAGATAAGTGTCCTGTTTGACACTGACCACCTATACATGTGAAACAGCCAATAGTTGAAAACAATAAGTAACCATACATAAACTCAGTCAACTGATGACAGTTATCCTTAAATTCAAAGGACTAATAACAGTGATTTCAGTAACTTTATTATTTAAGATCTTGAAGTCTAAACAGACAATAATAGTAATTGTGTGAATATTTATATATATATATGTGTATACTCTTTTCCAACTAGTAGAAATAGAATATTAGTGTAATTATTAAACTATTTTAACTGTACCTGAGGATTTATTCACTTCTTCCATTTGTGGTTTCAGTGAATGTTCATTTTACTTATCCCCTAGAATAAAAGTAATCATAAGATAGTCACAGGGAGGAGACACCTTAAATCCTGGTACTACTTCTTACCAACTGGGCCAGGGTTTTCACAGTCTGACTATTTTTATGATAACAATACACCAGTGCTTATTTCTAAGACTGGGGTATTACTTGTAAGACCAGAACTCTTTACTGGCATACTTTTACATAATAAATAATTTTAAATAACCTCCCGCTACAGTGGGGGCTCGTCTGCGGGATATATCTTTGATATTCCTGAGCCAACTTTCTATTTCTGCTGTGTAGGAAATTGTCTTTTGTAAAATTTTTGGAAAAAGAGTTATCATAGTAGGAAATAATTATATTTTTAGGAGTACCATTGAGTACAGATAAAGAAAGCTGTTTCATATATGGTGAAGTCAGTTTAATTAACTTTAATTTTAAATAAGTTAATTATATTGTAGTAAATTAGTTTGAGTAAGATCGCTTGCCCTACTAGACTACAGATACATCATGGCTGACTTGGTCAAATTTAGGTCGGCTACACTGCAGGTGGGAAAAGAGCTTGGCATGGATGGTGACGCTCTGATCCGGTATGTCACGACGGAATGTGAAAAGTACACCGAGAGAGAAGCCAAGAAATTAGAAGCAGAGAGAGAAGCCAAGAAATTAGAATTAGAAGCAGAGAGAGAGAAGCCAAAAAAATTAGAAGCAGAGAGAGAAGCCAAGAAATTAGAATTAGAAGCGGAGAGAGAAGCCAAGAAATTAGAATTAGAAGCAGAGAGAGAGAAGCCAAGAAATTAGAATTAGAAGCAGAGAGAGAAGCCAAGAAATTAGAAGCTGAGAGAGAAGAAAGGAGGTTACAAGCAGAGAGAGACCATGAGCTGAAAATGAGACAGCTTGATCTTGAACTTCAGGCTGGGACTATCACCCATGGTAATAGCTCACCTCATTCTGCGAATAGCTCTTTTCAGAACACAGCAAATGGGGCCATGAACTTCCACCTAGATCCATTTGTTGAAAAGGAGGACGCAATTGAGTCGTACCTGGATAGGTATGAAAGGCTAGCCTCCACATATGGACTGGAAAAGGAAAAATGGAGTCTAAAGTTATCCCAGGGATTGAGAGGTATTGCATATGAGGTGTTTGTGAAACTCCCCAAAGAAGATCAGATCAGGAAAAACTATGAAATACTAAAAGCAAGCCTTACTGATCCGGTATGAAAAGAACTCTGAGGCATATAGGAAGAAATTTAGAACTTCTAAACCTCTACCTGGAGAAACATATAACCAGTTCTCAGCTAGGCTAGAAACGTATTTGTTGAAATGGAGTAGTTTAGGTAAGTATCAGAAAACCTACGAGGATCTGAAAGAAATGGTTATGTTAGAACAAGTGAAAGATTCCATGTCTCAAGAAATGAGGAAATTCCTTATGGAACAAGGAGCAGAGAGGCTGGAAGACATTTTGAAATGTGCAGAGAGATACCAAGCAGCTCAAGCTGAATTGGTAGGAACAAAAAGGAAGCAGGTAGAAGGATATAAGCCACCACCGCAGAATACCCAGGTTGACCAGAAGGATCATCCATACAGAAACAAACATAGATTTGATAATAAGGACAAGAACCCTCAGACTCAGGAAAATAAACCCTACAAACAGGGAGGTAAGTGGTGCAAATTTTGTAAGATGAGCAACCACAACACTGATGAATGTGGGAGGAAAAAAAAACCCTTCATCATGCTGCATGTTTACAGGTGAGGACTTCTGTTAGGAAGGAACTGACTGTGAGTCAGAATAGCCTCCATCACCCACCTACCCAGGAGATAGTGACTGTGAATGGCAAACAAGTCACAGGAATGTATGACACAGGTTTGTCCTATGACGCAGTCGTGTGTGCATCTCTGGTGTGCCCTGAACAAATCACCACAGAAACAGTAGAGATTCAAGGGCCACTAAAAGGAACATCACCCCTTACTTTACCCATAGCAAAGATTCATGTCAGTTGTCGCTATGTGGAAGGGGAGATAAATGCAGCTGTGATAGATGATCCCTTTTACCCCCTAATGTTGGGGCGTAAATATGTTTTCTTGGGAGACCCTGTAAAACCTATGGTTATGGCAGAAACCCAGACCAGGTCTGACTCCAGGAACATAGAGAGGGACACCAACTTAAAATTTCATTCGACTGAAATGAAACGGGCTCAAGAAGCAGACAGCACATTGAAGCCTTGTTTTGGCAAATTGTCAAAGATACATAAAGCTCCAAGGAAAGGACATTTCTATATGGAACATGGACTCTTGTACAGGAAAGCTGGCAGAGGGACGAAAAGTCATGGTCAAATTGTTGTACCATCCACCTATAGGAATAAGGTTATAGGCTGGGGACACATATCAACTTTGAGTGAACACCTGGGTAATGGTGCCACAGAAACCAAGAATAGCCACCCAGTTCTACTGGCCAGGTATTACGGAAGACATAAATCAGTATGTACATTCCTGTCCAGAGTGCACCTATGTAGATTCAGAAAGTCGACGGAAGAGTCTTCATCAAAAATCTACAAGCAAACCAGCAATCAGGGGTACTCACGAGATTTGCACGGGAGGGGAAAGCAAACACCCCACACAGGTTCAGTTGCTGTCTGAACCCAATGTGCGGGAAAAAAGGAACAAAACACGTAGCGAAAATCAATCACCTACGGATTTGCGAGGGGAAAACCACATCCCAACTATCAACGGAAAGAGGGGGGGCGGTTTAAACTGGTATTTGGGAAACCTACCGACCCCGTTTCACCAGCAGTAAGAGCCTGGGATTGAAAAGCCGATACCGGAAGGAGAGAGATAGTAAAAGGATGAATATATTATTGGAAAACAGAAATGTGGGCACAGATTTTCTTAGTCGCCATCCACAGAGCTTGAGGATGATAGAAAGAAGGAAAACTAACTCGGAACTGGTCGATTGGTTAGATTTGCAATTGTCTTGTACCCAATAGTTAAGGGCTAAGATATCATCCAGCTTAAAATATTGGGGGAGCTATGTCGCAAAATTGGTTTGAAGTCATTGCAAATGGGTTCAGTTAGATTTATAAACCCCATCTACGATCGAGTGACCGCTTTCAAAATGGCGGCGTATCAGCGAAATGTGTATCGGACAGAGGAAATCGCCAACGATAAATAAAAACAGAAGGGAAACCGTATGAAAAGGATTTTACATTTCAGTACAGGGAAGGATGGTGTATAACTGCATATAAGATGGAACGGTAGGAAGTTCTCATTTACGGAGATATATGCGTATTTCGGCTGCCCACAGTTACGCTAAAAGCATGTAAACCCACTTCTGTTCTAAATATTAAAACATCAACAAAGTAACAGTTTGGGAAATTAAACATGGATAGGAAGATAGAGTTTTATATCAGCTGTATAAAATAGATAAGATGGAACTATATGGTATATTATATATGCCGAGAATGATAAAGGCAAAAAAATTTCAGTCGACGCACAGTAATCGGCCGCGAAATCAATGTTCGGAGAAGGATTTTTCAGGCTTAGGTTTAAGCTGTGACGTCGGTACTCTCCGATACGTCCGACGCTAATACGTATTTAAAGCGGTATCGGTAAAAGACTGGAGGGATATGACAACGAAAGGGGTTCAGACATGACTGGAGGCAGAGTTTCGCAAAATACCCTTGAATTGGTGAGCGGAAGCGCCTGAAACATTTTTAATCAAAGTCCAGTAGTCTGAAGTCTTGAGGGGTAAGCGGCGAAATTTATGATAACTACCGTGTATGTAATAATTGTTATTTATCAGGTTCATATAGTGAATTCACCAAATATGGCCTGTATAATAATCATTGATATAATGTATTGTATTTTTACATATGATCTAAATATGTGCATGTGGATGAGTGTGATTGTTGCTTGTACACAAAAATTAATCATCACAAATTAGCCCCACGGCCATAATGAAGATATATTTATCATAGTTGCTTATTTATCGCTTACGAAGATAAAGGCAGTCCCATGGCAGAGATTGTCATAGGGAAATGAGAAGTGTTAGGAACTTCATTCATGAACGATCCCAGTTTACGAGGCTAAGGTGGGGACTAGTCCCTTTCCTCGCTTGCCTTTGCCTTCCCTAGATTCGTTAGCGCCACAACTTTGTACCCATTTACAAGCTGGTTTAAACTGGAGGGTTTACATACAGCCAGTTTCTAGTAGAAAGAAAGCAAACTGATCCACATGGTCACTTCATCTTTATTTATTTTTATGTATTTAATTTTGGGTAGTTGCTAAGATAGCACCAGTATTGGAATTTGTACTTGGATATGATTTAGAAGGATCAAGGTTATAGTGATCCAGAAAAGGATGTTATTAGGAGCAGAGGTAAAAACAGATGTGTTTTATTACTGATATGTTAATATTAATTCTTGTATCATTGAAATGTTTGTTAATTGATATGGACTGTTTAACTTTGACACCTGATGATCCTGACCTTAGTATTTTCTGACCTATGTGCTAGTTCAGTTTCACTAATTGACATGTTCATATATGCTATATCATTGAAAATGATGTCCTTAGTTACTATGATTGTATAACGGTGACATCTGATGGACTGACTGGTTGACATCTGTGTAGTCAGCTACAAGTCTAGCCAGATACTAAGCCAAGGTGCTGATATGTTTGAGGTCCATGAAATAACTCAAACCAGACTGTCAGTATCAGAAGCCGGTTGCAGTTCATCAGAGGCAATCCCACAAAAGTGCAGGACCAAAGAGTGAACTTCAACTGGTCATTGGCAATCCCTACTGTTGGTCCTACCAATTCTGATATC